>CM035137.1:38666028-38771430 GCA_020205605.1 Panax ginseng
GGGATTCAAACTTTTTATCTCAAATGATATAACATCAATATTTTAATGATAATTATACGAGATCTACCTAACTGCTAAGTTACGACGACACATCATTCGAGATATTTTTAGACAAAAATTTTATGCGACGCCCCCAAAATAGGTATACATCACCCATCTGAAAATGTCAAATACATGGTATAAAAATTCAAATACAACTTAATAATACAACTCGCCGTGGTAAAATACGATAAAAACATAAATCGAGAGTTTTAATATTTAATATCGTTTTCTGCATGATTTAACTCCAAATGGAATCCTCAATACATTTATTATCATACTATTTCATGTAATAATCAGACTACTAATGCTATCATCCTTGACCGCTACTATGTTCCTCGACTAATTCCTTGCCACGCTCTTTTCATTTCCTAAAGAGGACAATGAAAGAAAAGCTTTATGAGCCCAACTAAATTAAAGAAGAAATATTATTACTAAGATAACGCAGTAATAGCTTTTATCGTTAGCCTTCAATAAAGGTTAAAACTAATAAAATATAACAAACATCGAGTTTAATTGCACAATTAACAAGAATCCAATAAGAGTCAAGAGTATATAAAATCTACTATCTTCTATGATTTTAAAAGGTTTTTCATCACTTTTATCATCGTAGACTCAACTTAAAAAAATAATCCACATCAGAAGACCCTCAACTTTTTTATAAATAATATTGAATTTTCTATTTATTATCTTTTAAATAATAAGGAGTTAATTTGATATAATGTTTTAAGTGATGGGCGAATGTTCAAATTTTACAAAAATAAAGAAATTGGTTGTAAAATATTCATCATTGTCGAGGAATATTCGTTTCAGTCGTGGAATATTCTCGTTGTTTAAGAATATTCGCGACATGATGTACCTATCAGGGTTCTATAATCTAATAATAACCGCTTGATGAAGAAAACGAATAAAATACGAGTTTTTATAAATAACGATGTAATCATACTGCTAACACCGTTGAATAATTTCGTGGTTAAAATACGCAAGAATAATGCTGGTCATGCAAGAAGAAGATACTCTGCGATCAGACAAAGATTTTTAGAATTATTGATTCTTACGTAAGAAGGTACTACTCAATAATTGTTACGTAATTACCGCTCAATATTTTATTTTATCGATTCAATAATTGTTCATATTGATATTTTATATTATCATTGTTTCAATAATTATCATTGCACAAGATTTCCCATTATCGCATCAATAATTCATATTATTTGAATAATATTATTAGATAAGCATTATTGGCAAATGTCTAGAATGTTCTATCTAAGGAGAGGTTTGATCACCTGATCGCTAGCATCAATAAGGAGAAATCCTTATCGAAATCCCCTCTTTCCCTGAACTAATTCATTATTAATAATTCACGGATTCCGTAATATTATTTGTGAATAATTAATTATTAATTTATATGATAAGGAAATATTTATTTGATGTGGATATAAATGATGGATTTATTTATGTGGTTATAAATGAAGGAATTATTGTTGAGGTGTTTTATCAAGATTTTTGTTCTGAACGAAGGTATTAAAAATCAAACTAAATGTTCTGAGATATATCATGTGAGTTATAATTTTTAATCCTTCCGCTGGATCGTTGTGATTTTTTGGATATGTTATACATATATAAGTCGAGTATATGTCCACAAATTTTGAACCGTTAAAATGAACGATTGATTTGTTATGAATTTTAAGAGGATGTTTTAATCGCCTTAAATTGTCAAGCTTTCAATTTATCATTTCGTGGAAAATTCTAGAATTGGTGGGGCCCACTTTTGATTGGTGAGAAATGTGCTCAAATTGAATTTCAAATGTGGTGGTGGCAATAGTAGCAGGTAAAGCCATCGTGCAAGCAAAAGTCCTGGCTTTGCAAGGCTAACATTTTCCTAAAGTGTTTAGAATCGAAAATCACACCGTAAATAAGTTTTTTTTTCTATATTATCGAAATGTATTTTGTGAGTATTTTGATACTTTGAGAGTTTCTATTCAAAGACAAGTTTCATTCAGATCATATCCGATATTTTGATCGTAAGTACTATCATTTCGAGGTAAGTGGATGTTATTTTTTTTTCAGAATGATGTTATTCTTTCAATATCATTATACCGTAAATATTGGTATGGATTTTATTCAGGAGTTTCTACCTTTTTGTGTTAGTTATTTATTCACGATACCATGACTATTCACGATATGGTAATTATTCACTTAATACGTACACTATTCACCAAAAAATGAAAATTTTTTTTTGTCCAAGATGTCTATTATGGTTACTATCTTTGATCAGATCCATGTTTTGATCTTGATTTTTGAATTTTGCTTCACAATTGGTTATTATGAAGTATTATTAATCTTCGATAAACCGTAATACAAATCCTTAATATTTGTCCTTCTCGTCTCACCCGATTCATTTTCTTTAAAATATTTTTCATCATCCTCTCGTCTTAAATGATGATATTATCGAATATCTTTGGGTTCAGTAGCAAAAGGATGAATGATTAATCGATGAATATCTTTCGGCCTGAGAAGGTAAAAGATGAATAGTGTGGTAGGATGAATACGACTAACCCGATAATATAAAATGAATATCTTTAAATCAGAAAAGAAAGATGAATATTTGATTAAAGATGTATATCGATTAATGTTATAGGGATAAATTATCGATGATGGACTTTAAATCTCAGAAGATAGTAGAACTCATTCTTTACGTGACTCTTCTAATGGATTGTTGTTTCATTGTGATTTGCTTGATCTAAAACTCATTGCCTATTATATTCTATCAAATTTTTCCCTATCAAGACTAATGATAATTTGTTGTATATTATCTTAGTCATATATTCTTTACTGGGCTAGTCGAGCTCACCTTTTTTTTTGTTCCATTTTTCTTCTCAGAGAGGAGAATACAACAGATCTCAATGGGTAATGGAGTAATGGTTCTAGAAAGATGTTTTAGCAATTCCCTCACTATTTCTCGTAGAAATAGTGTATGAATAATTGTAATGAGGACTTATTTGAGTGTGGATATTGTTTGTAAGACAATATTTGTATTTAAACTCACAAAGATGGTCGTCACAGATTTCAGACGATAATCAGACATCAAGTCAGTAGTTTGCTTTTCTCGCACTCATGTATTTGGCGCCCTCGTAACGGGTGTCAGATACATATTTTGGGGGCCACACATTATCGAATCACCCCTCGCACTACAACCAATGATATTCTTTAAGATCACGACCACAAATTATCCCGCACTACGGGCCAAGGATATTCGTAGTATTCATATCAATGGTCATGATCATGCCAACAACCGGCCCATCAATGCACTACAAGTCAAATGAGGACTTTTATCACATCATTTGTAACATTACGGCCATGATTATACCCAATAACCTCGTCATAATCATACCAAGTCCATCTACGCACCATGTGCCATGTATTTACTTTCAAATGTAATATAAATAACAGGATGACGTATTTACAATGATATAAGAATTCAATAAAACAAGTTCAAGGATAAATTTTAAAGATTTATAATTTAATTTATCCGTAAATCAATAACGCCCAAATTGTCAACACGACATCGCTTTTATGGAGTAAAATTAGAGAATAATATCAGTATCAAAAAAATAATTGGACCAAAAATCTAATCAATTTTTTATCACTTAATAAGACTTTGAGTGAATAAGACTCGTGAATAAGACTTCTAGAATAAGAACCTGAATAGTACTTCCAAGATGAAAAAGTTAAAACTTATCGTTAATGCTCAAAATAATATTTCCAATTAAAAGATATCGATTAAGCCGCAAATATCAAAGATATTCTACTAATTTCATGGAGTATGAAGACAAAATTTTAACAAAACGAGTATAGAATTCAATTAAAACTAAATAATATTACTTACATACTACAGAGTATGGAAGAAAATATTATTTCGCTTAATATCGAACAAAAAATAACATCCCTTACCTTAAAAAGAAGAGTATTCCAACCGTATAATGGGATATTCTCAAGAAAAACTTTCACTATTTTCTATGATCAAAGCTTTATAAAACTCAAAGAAATACGCCAAGATTATGTAAGAAGAATTGTCTCGATTCGTGTGATTTTCAATTTAACTTAGTTACTTATTTATAAGAAAACGCTAACGCCATAAGAGATTAAATAATAAAATAATATATATTTTTTCTTTCACGAATCCTACTTTGTTGAAAAAGCCAAGCATGCCATCTTGGAACATTTTTGTCGCCTACATGCTTCAAAAAACAAAAGTGGGGGCCCACCCACAATTTTAATAAAATATTTAATTTTCTAAACTTCAATAATTCATATAAAATAGCCCTTTATCGTAAAAATATTTAATTTTATGTCTATTCCATACGTAAATCAATTCTCTACAACTTTGCAGCTTTTTAAGTTTTCCCAAATTTCAAACAAAAAATATCCTGAATTCCTCAAACTGACAATTTTCAACACCTCTTTAAATTCATAACAAATCAGACGCTCATTTTGAAGGTTCAAAATTTGTGGACATATACACAACTTATATATGTATAACATATCCAAAAATCACAACGATCCAACGGCCAAATTAAAATTATAACTCACTTAATAGTAGCTTTTTAAGAATAATCGATTTGATTTTTTAATACCTCCAATCCGGACAAAATATCGATAAAACACCTCAACATTAATTCCTTCATTTATAACCACATAAAATAAATATTTTCCTATCCATTATTTATGTCCACATAAAATAAATATTTTTTATCATATAAATTAATAATTAATTATTCACAAATAATATTACGTAATCACAATAATGACAACCAAAGCTGCTCCTCAGAAAGAAAGGACTTTTCGACAAGGATTTCTACTTCATCCTGCCGCAATTAGTGACTCAAACCTCCTCGATGTAACTTTCTAGACTTTCGCTAATAATGCTATCTAATAATATTATTCAAATAATATGAATTATTAATTTGATAATGGGAAACATCGCAGCAAGGCAATTATTGAAACAACAATAATATAAAATATCAACGCAAAGAATTATTGAATCAATAAAATAAAATATCGAACAAAGAATTACCGTAATAATTATCGAAAGTAAAGGTCTTCACGTAAGAATTAATAATTAAAATACCGCGGTAATACCGTGGTATCATCATAGCAACAACGCAGACATCAGATTTTAACCACCGTGTATTCTAACAAAGGTTAATCTAGAATAACTACACCGCTATTTATATAAAAGATATTTTTGCCATTTTCTCAATCCAATAATAATTCCGCTAGGGGTCCACCAATGATCAGGTCGTCAGCATAAATATTCCCCACCAATCGAATATAATATAACAACTTACGTATGACTTTTGAAAATTTATAAATATTACCCACAACTATAACATTATATTAAATTCACTCCATAATATTCAAAATGATATTTATAGAAAATTCATCTTTATTCATAAAAGCTGGGGTTTTACAATTCTATGAAATTTTTGCCCTCAAATTAGGGTAATGACTCGGTATGTCAAGAGGTAAGGATACCTTGATTTCATTTTATTCTAACTCTCGTGTCATTTCAACATCGTGGTTTCTCCACAAAACTTCGATTGAGAGATAACTCGAAAGCATAAAATATGCTCCTTCTTATCCAAGATTTTAATCGAACCTCTTCATATGTTAAATCGTCCGCTATTTCGTCCGGTTCTAACTCAATAACGGTTCCTATTTTCACATATTTACGTAATATAGATATGTGAAAAACATTATTAACACGAGACATACTGCCAGAAAAGTAGTCTATATAGCCACGCTCCTACCGGTTCGAGGATTAAAATGGGCCAACGAATCGAGGATCGAGCTTTCTCTCTTCCAAATCTCAGAATTCCTTTCCATGGAGCAACACGTAATAACACATGTTCTCCAATATCAATTCCCACGCCCTTTCATGAAGATCAAAGATAACTCTTTGTCAATCTTGTGGAGGTTTTTATATGTCATTTGATCGCTTCAATCTTTTCCGTAGTCATATCGTATCAACTCCGGGCCCAACAATGTAAGACCCTCAACTTTTAGGAATAAAATGAATTTTTATAAATATCATTTTTGAATATTATGGAACGAATTTGATATAATATTTTAGTCAGGTAATATTTATAAATTTTACAAAGTACGCAAGTTGTTATATAATATTCGATCGATCGAGAAATATTCATTTTGAAAAGGAATATTCGCATAATGGCACAATCATCGTGGACCCTACAACTAATTATTGTCGATTGAAAAAAATGACAAAAATATTTTTAAGAAAATAACATAAGTTTTACCGTTAATCGCTGAAACACCTTGTTATAGCACAAAGAATACGCTGGGTCGCATAAGAAGCAATACCAGATTGATTATCGATGCTTATATGAGAAGTCACTCCGCTTTTGATTCAATTATCATTTATATTTTATATATTATTAAATCAATAATCGAGATAACAAAGTTATTAATATTATTATTCGCAATATTAACGATGTCTGTAAGTTCCGCCAAGGAGAGGTTTGGTCACCTAATCAAGCGCCGCCAATAGTGGGAGAAATCCTTATCGGAAAGCCCCTCATTCCTGTGGAACGACCGGGTCCATTAATATCAGGAATTATAATAATGATGATAAATGTTGTTAAATATATCGAGGTATTTTTTTACTTAAGTCATGGAAGTTTATATATATATATATTATATATAAAATTTGTTTTATTTAGTATTATTAATGTAATAAAATGTAAAAGCTTTTTTATATAAAAACAAAATACTTTTTATAAAATTATTTGTTTTATTAGATTATAAATGTAATATATTATATTTTATTATGATAGTGTCAGTATAGTGCCTCAGATAGTAAAATCTTTTTATATAAATTATTAGATTATAAATAGAATATATTATATTTTATTTAAAAGTTTTTTTATTAGAATATTTTATTAAATCAATCTGCATCCGTCTGCTTAAAAGTAAATCAACTGACCGTCACGGATTAGTTATTACGTAGCTCATTCTTCTATAAATGTAAGCTCATTCTTTCATTATTTCTTACGTATTCACCGAAATTTTGAGAGAGAAACTATAGAGAGAAATAAGAAAAGTGTTCGCTAATTCACTACTCCTACATCCAATTCTTCTTTCTAAGGTAAGGGTATTATTTATTTTGTATTCATTAAGAGAACTTCTCGTTATTCCATTCTTAATTAATATGTCGAATAACTCGCCATGTAAGTATCGCATATATGGTGAAATTCTTCTCGTTATTCCATTTTTATTATTCCGCTCATTATTATTCGCTGTAATATCCTCGCTCGTATGCTTACGCACGCACCGGTTCCATTCTTTACTATTCTGCTTAATATCTTGTCTTGTAAGCATGCATTTGATTCGGTCCCATTATTTATTATTCGTCATAGAATAATCTGTCTGCGCGATCTATCGCACGCACGGTGATTTCGTTGTTATTCCATTCTTTATTATTCTATCGGAATATCCTCTTGCTTGTGTATTATTACCGAATTCGGTTCCATTATTTATTATTCTGCTGGGAATAACTCGCTTGGCAGCGATCTATCGATGCATGGTGATTTCTTCCGTTATTCCATTCTTTATTATTCGCGTTGAATAACTCGCTTCATGTGGATTATCATATGCACGGTGAATGATCCTTCAGATTCATTCCTTATTAAATTGTGGAAAATGATCTCGCCTAAGTGATTATCGCACGGGCGATTTAAAATCCATTCATAGCTTCATATATTCTCTTATACCAATTGGTTAAAACTTTCGACTTCTATACTCCATGAAATAGTGGAATATCCTCGATATTCAAGCGCTTCATCCAAAGATTCTATTCATGGAAATATTCTTCTCGAAGCGTTTCTTAAATTTTACTCCACAAAGAAATATCCTATCGACAATTTGACGTTATTGGTTTCGGATAAATTAATTTTTGAACTTGTTTTATTGAATTATTATGTCATTGGCACATCATTCTCATGCTTAGATTGTGATTAAAGTCATCTTTGGCTTACGGTATGATGGATTTCGTATGATTGCAGGATAAGGGATTATTCTAAGATAACCATGACCGTAATGTGACGTAATGATGTGGTAAAAGTCCTCATCGCCCCTGTAGCTCATTGATGGACAATTGTTGTGTGATTACGACCTGTGAATTATTTGGTATAGTCACCACTATCGATGATTACATGAATATTCTCGATCGCGATGCGTGGATGATTCAATTTTATTTATTGTCGAGTCTCAAATATAAAAATGGATGAAAACATTTAAATCATGTAAGATAGTAGATTTTATTCTACTCGACTTTTTTAATGGATCGCTTGTTCACCAGAGTTAAACTTGATGTCTATTGTATTTTATCGCTTTAATATTATCAAGACTAATGATAATTTATCCCGCATTATCTTAGTCATAATATTTCATCGGGCTAGTCGAGCTCACCTTTTCTTTCACCGCTCTATTCAGAAATGAGAATATAAATGACTAGCCGGGGACCAGAGTGATGGTCCGTATGATAAGATTAGTAGTCCCTCACTATTCGTGAAATAATGTGATAATTAATGTAATGAGAACTCCATCGAGAGTGGATATCGCTCTGTAAGGCAATATTATTGTTTAAACTATCAATTATGTTTTGTTGTATTTTACACGATCTGCTGATAATTAAGTCAGATTTGAATTTATGTACCACGATCTCATGACCAAGACGGGTAATGTATACCTATTTTGGGGGGCCACAATGGTATCAAAGCCATGTAAAAGAGCCCTTGAGCCTTTATCCGCGCACTTCCAAGTCTTGGGACGCACCAAAGCCGACTTTTCCGTAGGGACGCCTTTAGTAATCTGGGTAAGTTGATAAGTATCATCAGGAGGTGCTATCCAAGTTAAGGGATGTAAGTCACAAGCAGTATCAAAGTTTAGGATACGATCCCAAATCGAGATGTGAGACAAGAACCAGAGGGAGAGACGGGAATTCTTCGCTAGTATTTAATGACCCACCCAAGTTTACTTGTTATTTAATTGGTCGATCGAGTATAGAGATAATATGTGATATGTTAATTAACCCTTATTTTATCGCAGATTTGAAAATGGTATCCCAAAATGTGAGATAAGAATGGCGCATATGAGACCGCTGAGTCTCCACAGATCAATAATAAGGATAATGTGCAACAGATGGCGATAATCCTCCCCGTAAACAACAACACCGATCAATCGATTTAACGATTTGCAGACGCTTAGGAGCTTTTTAGAATTCACGCAACATCAAAGCGAAGGCTACTTCGTCCCAAAATGTAGGTGGAAAACACCGAGCAATCTCTTGACCGGCCACCGCTAAGGCTTTATGGAGTCGACCACCGGAGTTTTTGAGAGCCAAACCACTTAAGGCGAGACGGATAAAGCAGACAACAAGATATTTGATGTCTCTGGATGCTCCAAGGACCAAAAGGTTCCTTTCATACTTTCTGTCATCAAGGCCGAGGCAGACATCGGTGAGAATCAGAAAGCGACTCAACTCCGCCAGACCAAGATGTCTTGGGAGAAGTTCCAAGAGCTATTCAACGACAAGTACTTTCCTCGAAAGTATTCGCCATAATGTAAGGAGGTAGAGTTCATCAAGCTCGAGTAAAGCAATACGACCGCGGCACAAGACGGTTCAAGTTTGTCGAAGTTGTCTCGATTTACGCCCCACTTGATTGATAATGAGGAGAGAATGACGCGGATGTTTCTAAGAGGTTTCAAACCCAGATACGCCAATATCTTATCTCTCATAAATTTTGGTTTGTATTCTGGATGTCGCTGAATAGGGCTCGCTTATCGAACGCCGATAATGAGCTTCCACTCCAACCAAGAGAGAGCAAATGACATGTCGACAATACCAGCAGGTAGTAGCCATCAAGGTAAGGACAACAAACGTGGAGGAATCAACACGCTGTAAATGATAACCACTTTGTGGTAATTATGGCCAAGATAATAGAGTGGAAAGTTCAAGAAGAGAAAGTTCAAAGAAAGATGGAAAGACGCCAACACCAAAGACCACCGTTAAGGAAGGAGAATTCACCACCTACCGATGTTACAAATGTGGGAGGGAAGGACATAAGTCCAAATCGCACGAGCAAATTCAAAGCATGTTATAATTATGGAAAAGAAGGCCACCTAGTTTTGATTTTTTCGCTCACCAAAGTTAAGTCCAACCGGGATGGAGGCGCCAAAGAGGGTCCCATACAAGACAAAACCAAAGAGTTCAAGGAGAAGCGTTTTGTCGAATCTCCTCCCCAAAAAGTGAGGAACCGAACGAAGGTGATCACGGTAAGTTTAATCATAAACTCTAAAGGAAGTTTATACTTTATTCGATACCGGTTCTACCCACTCTTTCATTTCTCCTACTAAGCGCTCAACGCTTAAATTTGACTCTTGAGAAATTAAACTTTCGACTTATCTCGTTGAAACTCCGCTGGAGAAACTTTCATTACATCCACTCGCTTATAAGTCTTGTTTGATTCAAATCGTAAACCGCGACGTTACCCGCCGATCTTATTTCTTTGAAAATACTTGCATTTTACGTGATTCTAAGGATCGATCGTTAACTACTCATCATGCAAAAATTGATTATTTTCGTAAGTGTTGTTAGCTTTCATATTCCTAACCAACCTATTATGCTAATTCAAGCAAACCAAACCATTAAAATCAATCATCGTCATCTCAAGCCATAAAGCTATTCGCTTATTAAAAATGGATGTCAAGTTTTCTTAGCTCATGTCACTGATCTAAACAAAATACGCCAATTTTGAATGATATTTCTATGTTAATAAATTTCCGACGTATTCTCAAGAACTTCCGCCTAACCCTCAGAAGTGTGAAATCAATTTTGTATCGAATTTTGAATCCCAGATAAAACCCATTTCTAAAGCCCCATATCGAATCGCTTCATATTGAACTTCGTGAGTTAAAACCCAACCATGTGAATTATTAGACATTGGTTTCATTCGTCCTAGGACGCCTCCTCGGGGTGCCCTGCTCTATTCGTGAAGAAGAAAGATGGAAGTACGCGATTTCAGTATTGATTATCGGAGTCAATCATGTCACCATAAAAAGAAGTACCCATCGCCACGTGATCGATGACCTGTTTCGACCAGCAGTAAGGCGCCAAATTTTTCAAAGATCGATTCTTCGCTCCGTGATATCACCAATTAAAGATTAGAATTGATGACATTCTAAAGACGGCTTTAATCTCCAAGACGGCATTACGAATTCTAGTCATGTCTTTTGATCGACTAATGCCCCACGCTTTCATGGATATGATGAATCGAGTATTCAAGGAATATTTGGATCACTTTGTGGTCATCTTTATTGATAACATCCCTCATATATTCCAAAACCCGTGAAGACCATGAAGAACACTTCGAGGCTAATACTCCAAAAGCTTCGTGAAAACAAGCTTTATGCCAAGTCAAGAAATGCGAAGTTCGCTCGAGGAAGTAGCTCTTTAGTAATGTAGTATCAAGTCATGGAATAAGTGACTCGACAAAGATTAAAGCAATTCAAAGTCGGAGCAACCTAAATAAGGATCGAACCATTTAGCTTTCTTGCCACCGGTTATTATTTGAGATTCGTGGAAGGATTTTCTTGAATCGCTACTCCATTAACTCACCGACCAAAAGATACAAAATTCATTGGAGTGAGGAATGTGATAAGATTTTTCAAGAACTCAAGAGAGACTCATTTCAAAGACCTATTCTAACAATACCATCCGCCTTGGAGAGATTTGTCATCTACATAAAGTGATGCTTCGAAGCAAAGGGTTGTGGGATGTGTTCTCATACAACATGGGAAAGTCATAGCTTATACCTTCTCACAACTCAAAGAATATGAGAGAAATTATCCTACTTATGATCTAGAGTCAAGTAAAAGCAATGCTTTTGCACTAAAGATTTGGAGGCATTACTTCAGATGAGAGAGAAAGTGAGATCTTTTCTTGATCATAAAAGCCTCAAATATTTCTTCACTCAAAAGGAACTCAACACGCGATAACGACATCGGGCTTGAACTGCTGAAAGATTATGATCATACCATCAAATACCATCCTCGAAAAGCTTAACGCAGAGCCGACGATCGAAAGTAAGATCATACGCGGCACGAAAAGCGATATTGTTAACGCAAATGCCCATTTTGTGTGATTTGCAAAAGGATGGAGATAGAGTTAAAGACCTGTGACCCATGTGATGACGGCGAATATACAAATAGTAACCGAATTTAATTGATAAAGTTAAAGCCGCTTGCCATGCACCGGAGCCGATGCGTATGAGGAAGAAAAGTAAGAAGGTGCTACGCCAAGCAAAGAATCGGCGAAGAAGGAATACTTTTGAGTCAACTCCACTTTGTGTTCCTAACGCACTTCGATTTAAAGTATAAAATCATGATGAAGTGCACAACACACCGCTTATAATCCATCCCTGGAGCACCAAAATGTATCGTGATCTTCGCCATATATTTCGTGGAGGAATATGTAAAGAGAGAGATAGCGTTGTTTATCTCAAGGTGTCTAACTTGTCAACGAAGTCAAGGCGTGAGCATCAAGTACCAAAAGGTCCATCAGAACCACTTGAAATTCCGTAATCGGAAGTGGAGCACATTACCATGGATTTTGTTATCGGTCTTCCCAAGGTTTCTCAACGAATCGATGCAATTTAGGTCATCATTGATAGATCGACCAAGTCCGCCACTTCTTACCAATACAAGAAACTTATACACTTGAAAGTCTTGCTCAGATGTACATAAAAAGATTGTAAGATCAAGATAAGATGCCAAAGATCCATAGTTTTGATCGAGACCCAAGATTCACTTCACGATTTTGGGTTAGTTTGCAAAAAGCTACGGGTACAGATTTACGATTTAGTTCTGCATCATCATCCTCGCATTTGACGGACAATCGTAGACTATTATTCAAACTCCGAAGATTTATTAAGACTCTGTCCTCCTCGACTTCAAGGAAGTTGGGACAAGTTTGTTAGTTCCAAAGGCACAATGATATATCTGTATGGGGGTCAATAGATAATTAAAACTTTTATTTAAAACCCGTTAAGTCGATAAAGAATCAATACACAAATGTAATGAGTAAATGTGAAAACCTTTGATATATATCTCTTGAGTTAATGAGATTAAGGCAATGCCATGACAGCTTATAGCAGATATTTGCGCTTATAAAGTAGCTTATATGAACACAATAGTTTTAAGCGGTTCGCAGCATTAAAAGCTCCTAGTCCACTCTTCTACTCCTCGAGTAGAAATCCACTAAGGATTTTTGTTACACTTTAATCTCACAGATTCCTTCTAGATCGCTAGCCTAGTGTATTTCTTAGTTCACTTCTTGAACTCTTCAAGTTCAAGAACTCGCATCTCATACTCACTTAGAACTCTTCAAGTCCTTCGACTCGAACTCTTACTTCAGATGATCGAATGTTGTTCGATCGTGATCGATGCTATTCATTCGCATAAGTAAGTGCTTGTTCGAAAGAACTCAATAAATGAGCAAGCTTTTCCTTTTCTCGATCAGAGTCGAGCGCTAAGTGTTCTTCAGATATTTTTTGTTCATTGCTTACTTGTCTCTCTTATGGTCTCAGATCCTCAGATATACGAGATCCTTAAAATCTATCCGCTGAAGTCCTCTAATGAAGCATTAAATGCGCTTGATATTTCCCGAAAGCTCCGAATAAGATATTTCAGATATCTTTCTTCGACTTGCCTTCCGCCCACCGACACTACCAGAGATCGCTTTTTCACCTAACACCCAAAAGGTGTTTTCCTCCCGCCGTGGTCCTTTCTTACCTTTCGACTACCTTTCTTTTGATCAATACTAAGGATATTTTTGTACCGCTGGGATCGATGAGAGCTTCAACGCTTAAAAACCATTACTCAATTGTTGGAATAAATCTTCAAATGTAAGATAGATTTCGATCCCGTCGACATAGAGAGATGACACTCTACGATCCATAACGGAGTCTTCATACTTCGTATCAGTAATATTGCGATTTCTTTCAAGACTTTCCACACTACGATCGCTTAACACTACGATCAAGATTTCGCTTTGCTTTTCCGATTCTCGCTTCCGAAAGCGCACACTACACGATCTTCGAAAGTTACCTCGACAAACGCCCCGACCACTTCACGATTCCTCGAGAGGCCCTCAACGCAGATACACTACGATCACTTCAAAGACTACGATCTTCTTTTAGCTTCTTCTTTTAGTTGATCACCGATAGACTACTAGCCTATTTATTTCTTTTCTAAATGCGATCAACCTAACAGATTTGATCTCTTTATCTATACAAGTGAACACTAAAGGCTAAGATCAACCTAACAATTTTGATCCGTCACACTAAGTCCTTATACACGTATTCCTCAAGGACTTTACACTAAATCAAGAGTATTTACATTAAACATCAAATCACAATATGCATTCTTCCAACAATCTCCCCTATTCGATGTCGACATAACCAATGAGATTTGTTGTCACGATTGTAAACTCTATATTCGGGCCAAGTAAAAAGTAAACATGACTTAGTATTTCAAAAGATGAGAATGGAATTTTGTGAGAATAAAGTATGGATTTATTGATGTATGAAGATAGATGTTACATTTGAGATTAATTACATCAATAACAATTCAAATTCAACTTATCTCTATTTCTCGCCTTTTGCTCCTGGGGTTTGCTTTTCCTCTTCTCCTTTTTCTCGTTGCTTCATCTCTCCCGGCCAGATCTTCGAGTTCATTAGGCTTAATCTGGATTGTGGTCGTGCTCGCTCATGAATGCCGGATCTCTAATTGGCATTCTTAGCCTGCAAATAGCCACTTCACGCAGCTAGTAGTTGGCCCTAGCATTTTAAAGGTCGAGCTACTAAAACTTCCCACGATCGATCGCTGAGTCCGATAGCTTGATCGTGGAGTCTCACGAGAGATTAGCCTTGCAGTGGGTTCCTCATACCGAGTTTGGAATTTTGAATTGTCCTCCGCTTCTCACCTCGCCTCGCCTTCCCGATCTCCTTTGTTTTATTCTCCTCTTTATGTCAAGATCAAGGGTTCGAATGTCGCCTTGAGAGCGAAGAACTCCTGGGACAAGCTCGCTGAGACGACTCTTGGTCCGAGTAATATCTTCTATTTTCTTCGACAGAGCTTCGCATCTAGCTTCTTTTTTCGGGTCAAGGATGGAAAGAATGTCGTTCTTGTTTATTTCCGTCACGATATAATTATTGAAATTTTCGACGCAATGTAAGATTTTAATGCTTCAGATCATCTCGCTAGTTTTGAGATTCTCGAAGTTTTCTAGAATCAAGACAAAGATCCCGATGTCTTTTAGTCCGTGGAGGAAGTGAATATCATCCTCGCTTTTTATGCTTTCAGAAGATTTCTTCGATAGTCTCTTTCGAGTGTTTTAGATGTTTCGTGAGCCTGTGGAGCTTGAAGGTTGTTTGCAGATTTATCACTTGATGTCGGCCTCAACCAGACAAGCAGCAAAGATGATCTTCAAGACTCTCGTCCAGCCTCGAATTATTTTCGCAGACATATGGTCGATAGTCACCTCAGGATAATTCTCAAAGAATTTCATCCAAATTTGGGAAAATTTGTGGAGGAAGGTGGTGTATTGTTGAATTGTTCTTTCAAAGGAGCAAGAGAGCAAGTTCAAGATCGAAGCATTCATTTTTGGAATGAGGAGGAATTTTGGAAGGAGGGATGGGTTTTGACGGTGAAGCTTTCAGACTCTACGATGTGAGGTGCACACCTACCAAAGGACTAGAGTCAAGAAGTTAGAGATGATGGGATTTGGTAGTCTTACGAGATCGGTCAAGATTTGTTCCTCGCCATGTGATTTTGGGGACCTCAGAATCGGAAATTGGTTTTAGGGATGAAGAATCACTTGCAACCATTGTGGGATTTCATAAAATTGATCGAATCGTCATGGCAGATGATTAGTTCAAAATGGTTGAATAGATAAGATTTTCAAGTTTGTTCTTTGAGGAGGAATTGTCAGTGAGAAGCTTCGCAAATTTGAGTTTCCCTAGAATCCATCACAATACAGAGATACTAGATATTCTTTGAAACCCGCAATACGTGATCCCAAGAGTTCGTAATTTGAGCCCCGGTGGAAGGCATCATAGAAGATATGCAAATAATGCTCATAATCGAGTCTTCAGATCTATCTATGCCTTCAGAATGATCTCGACTTCATCGCCTTCATTTCTTCTTCGCTTCCTACCGAGGATTCCATTATATCAATTGCTTTTAGGATGTACTTGCACCGGTTCTTTATTAACCCTCTAGTGGACTTCTTTTCAGTTGACTAAGGTGTCATAATCCCCTCAACTTTTGATCATTCTCGCTGAAATGTCAATAACTCCCCTCAACTAAAGCATCCTCTCGTGGAAGATCTTCAAGCATCTCCCTTCAATAGTGTATCCTCTATCATGAGATCTTCGTGATCTCCCTCAAGCAGACCCCACGACTTCCTCGACATTCACTACCGTTCCTTTTAGCATTCAGCTTAATTTTTGCTTCCCTTCTTAGCACTTCTTTATCGGGCAAGAATATACTTCGACAATTTTCCTCCTCGCTTTTTTTAGTCGTACATATAGCCTCATAACTTTCTTCAGCCAGGTCCATCAAACTAGCCAAGACAACCGCTTCTTTTGTTTGTCTACGCCCACGATCGGAGGAGACTCGACGATCAAGAGGTCATGGCTTTCGCTTTTGTGGTCGGTCTTACTCATCTTCAAAGAAATGCGTGATATGGTTGTTCGCCTTCTTCAAATTTCAATTATCGTTCCTTTCTTCTTAGAATTTCGAGAGTCTCAATATCCGAGGACTCTACATGTATGTCGGTGGAGGATCCTCGAGGTTCTTCCGCTGATTGCTTTCCTTTCCTTTGCTTTTTTTCCGATTAAAGCAATGGGTTCTCCCCGGTCATTTCTTTTCTTCTTCTTCTTCTCTTCGCTTTCGACAATGTATATATTTATCGCAATTCTTATTCCTTTATCTCACCAGCTCATTCATCGGATTCGATGCCATCTTCACATTTTCACCGGATTTCTTTTCCAGCTTTCAAATAGATGTCGGGTCATTCGTCAATTTTGATTTATGGTCTCCTTTATCATCTTCAATTAGGTCACCAAGAGCATTTCGCAGGATAGTTCGATGAATCGCCCCAGAGCATCTTCGTGAGCTCTTGGTTTTCTTTCGAGTCGTCACCATTTCCCAATCCATTCAAGTAATATCGCCCCATAGTTTAGTCAGATTTATAAAGATATAATAGCCATGAGTTTTAATTGTACCTCATTTACGTAGTCATGACTGAGCTTTTACAACATATGCATTTACCAACAATATCTACGCGTAAATTCATACCTTTGTGGGAACTCCTTCTTTTGTATCCTTTAACAAATAGTGACTTCTTACGATGCATCTTCGAGACCTTGTGAAAATTAATGCCTTCTACGGACGAAAATTCTCGAGTACCTGTGGCTAGTTAATGTCCTCACTTTCAGCTTGATTTCAACGTTCTCGACTTTTTGTAGTGATGGTGTTGTTCTCAAACACACCGTTATCAGAACTCCCCAACCAAATTTCGAGCAGATCAATGTATCCGCACTCCAAAGCTTCTTCGAGGCCCCGCTTTCTTTAAGAGAGATGTAATCTTGTGAAATTGGGGTTCAGTTAGCTTTGAACCTCGTCAAACACGCCTTTATAGCCAAAAATAACATCGAAGTCGCCATTGATTTCTTTTTCAGAGGAGATGAGGTTTACAGAGTTTCATACTTAATTTAGTGGTTTCGCTGAGAGAGGATGAGAGGAGATGATCTTTTAAACTTAAAAGACTATCAGAATTGTGACTTCAGTAACTTCCCTCTCTATTTTGCTTAATGGGACGTGTCAAATTTTGCTCGCTCTCATTTAATCTGGCTGCAGAAGGATCAGATCGAATCGCTTTTAATAAACCGAGCTAATGTTTCTTTCAGAGGACTACGATCATGAGATGGTCTTTGAAATCGCCGAGTCTATTCATCACCGCTGAGTTTATTCTCAGAGTCAGAGAGTCTGTCTTAATCGCTGAGTTTGGACCGCACTCAGAGAGTCCGAATCGCGATCGTCAGATTTAATGACAATCATGTAGTCCTAACAGTCCTTATGATGAGAGTTTTTTTTACTTAACATTCTTCTTAAATAAATGTACTGTGAAGGGCCAACTCTCGAATGAAACAAGGTTAGGTTTGTCCTCGAGAGCACTTATTAGAAAGAATGCTTTGATTTACGCTGATCATCATAGGGTGTTCCTTTGCTTTGTCGATGTATCTCTCGCTTATCGTTGAGTCTATATACTACGATCGCCGATTCTCGCTCGCTGTCATTGAGTTTTATGAACTTTGGCTCACGATCGCCGACTTCCTTCGATCATGTCTTTGATTTTGAACACTACTTCTAAATCAGATGGTTAAGGTAAACTAAAACATACTATTTATGTTTGCAAGTTAAAGATGCTTAGCTCACTTATCAATTTGTCAACTGGATTCATCTAGAGGTTTTGTAAAAACATCAAGAAATTGATTTTCAAGTAGGATATATCAGAAAGAAATATTTCCATTTTTGTATACGATCCCTAATGAAGTGATATCTAATTTCTATACGCTTTGTCCTGTAATGCATGATGTGATTACGAAGTTATAGCAATCAGACTCAGGTTGTCACAATGAATAGGTATATATTTGAATTCAAACCCATAACCTGCATAAATGATTTTTCATCCATAGATTCATAAGACAAAGAATCGCCAAAGAATGATATATTTCAAATTTTCCGCAATAAGAGATAATCGAAGTTTTCTTTCGCTAAACCAGACACAAGTCTATTACCTCAAGCAAATGACAAGTGCCATCGGTACTTTTTCTATCTATTTTGGCAACCGCAAAATCAAGATTCGTATCTTATTAACTCAAAAGAGGATTCCTTGGGATACCAAAGCCCAAGTGAGGTGTACTCGAGGTACCTAAAATCCTCTTTACGTTAGCTTAAATGAGATTCTTTAGACAAGCCTCTAAATCTAGCACAAATGCATGTTGCAAACATTATATCCGGTCCATCGGCAAGTGAGATATAAAAGAGAGCTAATTATACCTCAGATTGAAGTTATATCAATATTTTTACCCTTTTCATCTTTGCTGCTTGGTAAAGCAGTATAATTGGGTTTTATGGAGAGGCCGATTCCATGCCATACTTCGAAAGCAAGTCTTTAATGTATTGGCTTGGTTTATGAAAATTCCTTCATCACCGCTTTTACTTCAGCATAATCCAAGAAAGAAGTTCACCACCCATCACGCTCATTTCAAATTTGTTCGCATAAGCTTCGGGAGAATCTTTTGCGACAACTTTTCATCAAGAGAGCCAAAGATAATGTCATCAACATAGATTCGAACTATCAGACCTTATCTTTATGCTTTCTTAGGAATAATGTAGATTCACTCTACCTCTAGTAAATCCATTTTCAATAAGAAAGTTAATGTTGTTTCATACCACGCTCTAGTGCTTGTTTGAGACCATATAAGGCTTTATCTAATCTAAAGACATAATTAGAAAAGAAGTGGATCGATGAAACCCGGAGGTCGCTTCTACGTAGTCTTCTTCTTGAAGTTCACCATTTAAGAATGCACTTTCGACATCCATTTGAAAGACCTGAACTTCATGTGAGCAAAGAAAGGCAAGGAATATTTCGATGGCTTCTAGTGAAGCAACAGTAAATATCTCGCCATAATAATACCTTCTTCCTAGAGAGAAACCCTTAGCCACTAGTCTCGCTTTTATTTTGTGGATTACTCCATCTTCATCCATCTTGTTTTAATACCCATTCGTTCCAATAACAAGGTGGTTCTTTCGTCTTGGTACCAATCTCCATACTTCGCTTCTTTCGAATCGATTAAGTTCTTCCCGCACGGCCTCTATCCATTCTGAATCTTCCATAAGATCTTCTATCTTCTTTCGTTCTATTTTCGAGATAGGAATCTTTAGATAGAAACATTCATTTCGAGTAGCAGCCTTTTGTTTTAACTCTCGTGATTCGATATCCAATGATTAGATTCGAGTACGATCTTCGCCCATTTGCTTCCCTCTGGAACATCCGCTCTTATGCCTTCGTCTCACATCTTCAAGATCTATTTCTTCTTCTTGATGTGAAGATTCATCGTTCGCATAGCCTCTTCGATCTCATTTTCTTGTTCATCGACTTCATTATCGTGCACTACGATCGTAGTATTGGCCTCGACGATCTCGCTCAGAGTGTTCGAATCGCTAGTCGCAGTGGTCCTGGAGCACCGCTTTGTCTCGAGTCCGTTTCATTAAAGATGATGTGAATCGAGACTTCTACACTCAAAGATCTTTTGTGAACACTCAGAGGCTCATTGCCCGTGGTATATCCAAGAAAGATTCCTTCGTCTCGATTTTGGTTGAAACTTTGTCGCATCGCTTTCCATTGTTGAAGTACGCAAGCATGACACCAAACAAATGAAAGTAGTCGACATTCGCTTTCTTCCTTTCCAAAGTTCATAAGGAGTCTTTAATCGCAGAGTGTATGAGTTGATCTGTTTCGAGTATAACATGCAAGGTCGATCGCTTCGCCTGTAATACTTCGCAGATGAGATGCAGCAATTAGAAAGTCTTCCAAATTTATTAATGTCCCGTTTTTTCTAAGAACTCCATTTTGTTGGGGAGTTCGTGAGTCGAGAAGTCAGTTGACTAATCCCATTGTCTTCAAGCAGAATCGATCCATTTCGAGAAATCAAATTCTCTCGCCAGGATCACTTCTAATGGCCTTGATTTTTCTCCTTTCTCATTTATCACAAGTTCAACATCTTGATTAGTTGGAGGCTTGTTTCATCTTTTGAAGTTAAAGAATACCCATGTAAATCGTGTAGTCATCAACTATGACCATCAATGGAGATCTCTTTCCCCCAAGACTTGTCGTTGAATTGGTCCAAAAAGATCCATATGTAGTAATCAAGAGGCTTGTATTCGAATTGATGGTTTTCTTAAATGAGCTTCTAGTTCTGCTTCCCAAGTCGATGTATCGCAGGCCTTTCTTCGACTAAGTTAAATTTGGGTAGCTCGCAACCAGTTCTTTTCGCTTAATTTGGTCATGCTTTTGAAGTTAAGATGAGATAACCTTCGATGCCATAGCCAAATTTCATTTCTTCTTCAGATGTTTTTAAATGTAAAGCATATTGTCTCATCCGAGCTTAATGACCAAGATTTACAAAGGTACATTTCCTTCCCTTGTTCTTTGCTTAGCTTTACCGCAGATGTCTTCAGATCTCTAACTCGACATCGATTGTTGATGAATGTTACTTAATGTCCTTCGTCACAGAGTGGCTAATGCTTGTAAGGTCAGGCCGTAATCCTTCCACATAGGCCACTTTATCGAATGATATCGCAAAGATTTCGCCGAGCCATAGCCTCTTGTTTCGCAAAGGCTATCATTCCAAATACGACCGAGGGACCCTCATTCTCTACGGTTAGTTAAGGGCTTTGCTCCTACCACGTGCCTTGAACATCCACTATCCAGATACTGTGATTGTGTTCGCAGAGCTCTTTCCCGAGGTAACATTAAACCTTCATTTTGGTACTCTATATTTGCATGGGTCCTACTATATTAAGATTCTCGGGGACCCAAATCATTGATTTTGGGTCTTTCGTGCATGGAGCTATAATGACAATTAGAATTTCATGACCAACTCGTGGCACTCAAAGCATTTAATATGATACATGTAAGTGTGTGTGTGAATGGTCTTCTCCAATCGACTTTGCTGGGTTATCGGGTCATTCTCCGCTAGTCGATATCCCCTTTTCCATGTGTTTTCTTGTTTCATTTTAGAGAGTATATCTTACTTCTAATCAGGTCTTCCCGGTTGGTTCAGAGAGTTGATTTTATTCGACTCGCGATCCTTCGAGGTCATGAGTAGTATGCTTGATTACTTTTCTTTTAAAAACCTGCATCAGCATTGAGATCCCTTACCCGGGAATATGAATTGAAGTTAATGCAAGTGGTTTGACAAGATCATCATTCTGTGAGGATTTCACAAATATAATGCCTCTACTAAAACCCCGAGACATTACTAGTGTTAACATCCTTCGATTTTTCCACATACTACTCGAGATAGATCCCCAAAGCCTAGTCCTGCTCTATCGTAGACATTTTCCGACAGAGATTAAAGAGTCCATGGATCTAAGAAGATTTATTCCATTTAGAGATGGTCTTTTCTAGATCCTCAATTTTTGAGATTAGACTCAGACTGCTTTCAGATTGAGCTCACTTGTTTGTCTCAAGAGCTTATTCTCGCCTTTTCAAGCTAGAGAAAGAATTAGTACTTTGTAAGACCGCTGCTTCAGCTCTTCTTGAACTTTTTCTTTCTTTTCAAGAAGTGAATAATCCTTGGATGTAACTCTAAACCACTTCATGTATTGATGTAGATCGGGTTATGCCATGAAAGGCGCCTAAGATCATTAATGTCTACATCAGAGAGTCAAGTCAAACACCTCATTAATACTTACTTCATGAATGTCAGCGCTATGTTTGTTCTTCAGACTTTTGGCCATCAAAGTAGAGATTAGCTATTCGAGGATCCTCATCATCTCCAGATTCTCAAGTCGAGTCGTTGTCAAAGTCACTCCACGATCCTCCGTACTACAAGGCCTTTTCATTTTCTTTTCAGGGCCTCGCTTCCTTTTCAGATTCCTTCTTCGCATGTGATCTCTTCGATTTCTTCTCCGAGAGGTTTGTTGCAGCTTGCAAATGAGATGACCAGTGTTTCTTGCGCAAGCATAAGTCATTCATTTGTTCTCGTCATAGAAGGCCGACTTTCTTTCGCTCACTGGTTCTCATTGTGCATGAATCTTCGTAGTCTTTTAACCAAAGATTGCCAAATTCTCATCATCATCTTCATCATTGTCGTAATCAACTTCAAAGGTCGACTTTGGAGGTATTTTCGCCACTTTGAGAACAACCCCTTTATCCTTCTTCTTTCTTCGCATAATGTTTCGTCATGTGTTACCCAGCTCATAAGTGAGAAGGTTGCCATATAATCGCTGAAATACCATTTCACGTAGTTCTTTCGATTCTCTTACGGCAAAGTTGGTTTTGGCATCCCACTGCTTGGTAAAGCTCTCATGAACTTTATGATTAGATCTTTATTCGATAGATCTTTCCATAGGCTCGTAGAGAGTCGAGCAAGACGTCAATCTCTCAGATGTAAAGTCGACGCTCTCTCCTTGAACGTGAGCAAACATCTCATATTGTTGAGTCAGAGAGATTGTTCGCTTTCTCCGACTTCTTCCGCTCCTTCATGCATAATGAGCAATGCTTCCCAAACTTCCTTTCGCTATTTTGCAAATGACCACGTCAAACAGATCATCTTCTAATGATGAAATAGATGTTTCGCCTTTTTTGTCAAACCGAATGCCTCTCTTCTCGCTTTCATTCCATTCTTCTTCGACTCGACCAGACTGCTTTGGGTCATCTATAGTTGGTGCAAGCTTCAGAGGAACGTAGGGCCCATTTTAAACAGCTTTTAAATAGATCTTCATCTATTTAATCCATGAAGTTGCATCCTAACCTTCCAGCTAATGAATTTATTTGTCAGCACATCGCGGCTTCTCGCTTCCTCCAATTTTAGATTCGCTTTGGTAAGTGTGCCATCGATCTACTCAAGCTTCAGAGTCAGATTATAGAACCCCGCTCGATACCAATTGTTAGTTCCTAACAGTACGATAGATATCTGTAGGGTGGTGAATAGATAATTAAAACTTTTTATTTAAAACTCCCGTTAAGTCGATAAAGAATCAATACAAAAGGTAATGAGTATATGTGAAAAACCTTTTGATATATATCTTGAAAGTTAATGAGATTAAGGCAAGTATGACATGCTTATAGCAGATATTGCAGCTTATAAAGCAGCTTATATTTAACACAATAGTTTTAAGTGGTTCAAAGCATTAAAAGCTCCTAGTCCACTCTTCTACCTCGAGTAGAAATCCACCAAGGATGTTTGTTAAACTTCTTGAATCTCACTGCATTCCTTCTAGATCGCTAGCCCAGGTACTTTTAGTTCACACTTGAACTCTTCAAGTTCAAAGAACTTGGTATCTTATACCACTTAGAACTCTTCAAGTCCTTCAGATTGGAACTCTTACTTCGTATGATCAATGTTGTTCAGATCGTGATCGATGCTATTCAAATAAGAAGTGCTTTGTTCGAAAGAATCAATAAATGAGCAAGCTTTTTCCTTTTTCTCGATCGTAGAGTCGAAGCGTGTTGTTCTTGTATATTTTTGTTCAAAGGCTTATCTTGTCTCTCTTACGTGTTCAGATCCTCAGATATACGAGATCCTTAAAATCTATCCGTTGAAGTCCTCTAATGAAGCATTAAATGCGCTTGATATTTTTCGAGCTCGAATGAGACATTTCAGATATCTTCCGACTTGCCTTCCGCCCATCGACACGGGCAGATCGCTTTCTCACCTAACACCGAAAAGGTGTTTTCCTCTCCTCACGGTCCTTTCTTACTTCGACTATGTTTCTTTTGATCAATACTAAGGATATTTTTGTATCGCTGGGACCGATGAGAGCTTCAACGCTTAAAAACCATTCCTCAATTGTTGGAATAAATCTTCAAATGTAAGATAGATTTCGATCCCGCTGACATAAGAGAGATGACACTCTATGATCCATAACGGAGTCTTGTCATACTTCAATAACATCGCGATTTCTTTTAAGACTTTCCACACTACGATCGCTTAACACTACGATCAAGATTGCTTCGCTTTTGTCGATTCTCGCTTCCGAAAGTGCACACTACGATCTTCGAGTTAGCTCGACAAACGCCCTGACCACTCTACGATTCCTCGAGAGGCCCTCAATGCGAGATACACTATGATCACTTCAAAGACTACGATCTCGCTTTTTAGCTTCTTCTTTTTAGTTGATCAACTTTGATAGACTACTAGCCTATTTATTTCTTTTCTAGCCATAGATCAACCTAACAGATTTGATCTCTTTATCTATACAAGTTGAACACTAAAGGCTACGCTCAACCTAACAATTTTGATCCGCTACTAAGTCCTCGTACATGTATTGCCAAGGACTTTACACTAAATCAAGAGTATTTATATTAAACATTAAATCACAATATGCATTCTTCCAACAAAGTTCTTACATTGAGTGGAGTTTTCCCACAACAATAGTTATCAATCAAGCATCGATATGGCTTCATTTCGAGGCGCCAGATGGAAGAAAGTGTCGCTTCCAAAGATGCTGGATGAGGTGGGTGAAGCAACGCTGTTAGGGACCAGAGTTGGTACGTATGACTACTTTAAAAGATTCAAACGATCGATTAACGATAAAAACCTCACAAGATCGATAAAAGAGTTATGCCGATCTTCATCGAAAGGACGGAATTCGATATCGAGATCATGTGTTGTTACGTGTTATCCATGGAAAGGAGTTAAATTTGGAAAGAGAGGAAAGCTTAATCCTCGATCTCATCGACCCATTTTTAATCCTCGATCGAGTAGGAACTCGGGCCTATAAACTCGCTTTTACCGCCAAGTATGTCTCGTGTTCATAATGTTTTTCGATATCCATGTTACGTAAATATGTGGAAGACCCGCACTACATTATCGAAGTTAGAATCTGATGAAATAGCTAAGATTTAACGATAAAGAGGTTCCCTGCTCAAATCTTCGATAAGAAAAAACATATTCTACGCCCAAGGTTATACCTCAAGTCAAAGTTTCATGGAGAAACCACGATGTTGAAAAAAATGACCGAGTTAGAATCAAATGAAATCAAGGTATCCTTACTCTTCGATATACTGTGTACATACCCTAATTTTGAGGGCAAAATTTCATAAGAAGAGGAGGTCAGTAAGACCCTCAACTTTTAGGAATAAAAATGAATTTTCTATAAATATCATTTTGAATATTATGGAATGAATTTGATATAATGTTTTAGTTGTGGGTAATATTTATAAATTTTACAAAGTACGCAAGTTGTTATATAATATTCGATTGGCTTTGGGAATATTTGTTTTGATAGGGAATATTCGTGATAACGGCACAATCATCGTGGATCCCATAACTAATTATCATTTGATTAAAAAAAAACGACAAAAATATTTTTATGAAAATAACGATTTTAAGTTTTACCGTTAATCGCTGAAACACTTGTTAAAAGTACAAAGAATACGCTGTGGTTGCATAAGAAACACATGGTATTGATTATCGATGCTTACGTGAGAAGTCACTCGCTTTTGATTCAATTATCATTGATATTTTATATATTATTAAATCAATAATTGAGATAACAAAGTTATTAATATTATTATTCGCAATATTGACGATGTCTAGTAAGTTCGCCAAGGAGAGGTTCGTCACCTAATCAAGGCTACCAACAGGAGAGAAATCCTTACTGAAAGCCCCCACTTTCCGGAACGACTGGCCGATTAATATTGTGAATTATAATAATGATGATAAATGTTGTTAAATATATCGAGGTGTTTTTTACTTAAGTCATTTAAGTTTGTATATATATATATATATTATATATATATAAATTTTGTTTTATTAGTATTATTAATGTAATAAAATGTAAAAGCTTTCTATATAAAATGTAATACTTTTTATAAAGTTATTTATTTTATTAGATTATAAATAGAATATATTATATTTTAATATGATAAGGTCGTATAAAGGTTCTAGATAGTGTTTTGATAGTAAAATCTTTTTTATATAAAATGTAATACTTTTATAAAGTTATTCATTTTATTAGATTATAAATAGTAATATATTATATTTTATTTAAAAGATTTTATTTTATTAGAGTATTTTATTAAATCAATCTGGACCGTCTGCTTAAAAGTAAATTAATCTGGACCGCTCATGGATTAGTTACTACGCAATCCATTCTTCTATAAATAAGCTCATTCCTTCATTATTTTTATTTAATTCACCAAACTCTAGAGAGAAACTATAGAGAGAAAGAAGAAAAGTGTTCTGCTACTTCACTACTCCTACATCCAATTCTTTTCTTTCTAAGGTAAGGGGTATTATTTCTTTTGTATTCATGAAGAGAACTTCTATTATTCCATTCTTTATTATTATGTTGAATAACTCGCCTCATGCTAAGCACCGCATACATGGTGAAATTCTTCGTTATTCCATTCTTTATTATTCTCGTTGAATAACTCAGATACGCTGCTACCCTATACTGGTGAAATTCTTCTCGTTGTTCCATTCTTTATTATTATGTCGAATAACTCTGCTTTATGTAAGTACCGCATACATGGTGAAATTCTTCTATTATTTCGCTCATTATTATTCTCTTTAATATCCTCGTCTCGTAAGGCTTACGCATTTACCCGGTTCCATTCTTTATTATTCTTTCTAATATCCCGCCTATGCTACGCATGCATTTAATTCGTTCCATTATTTATTATTCGCTGAATAACTCGTCTGTATGCGATCTATCGCATTTATGGTGATTTCGCTGTTATTCCATTCTTTATTATTTCGTTGAATATCCTCGCTTGGCAAGGTGACACCCTCGACCGGTTCCATTATTTATTATTTCGTTAGAATAACTCTCGCTTATAGCGATCTATCGCATGCATGGTGATTTATTCTCGTTATTTCATTCTTTATTATTCTCGTTGGAATAACTCGCTCATGTGGATTATCACATGCATGGTGAATGATCCTTCAGATTCATTCCTTATTAAATTGTGGAAATGATCCGTTTATGGATTACTGTACGGCGACAAAAAATTCATTTACTAGCTTCATATATTAATCTTTATACTCAAATAAGTTAAAACTTCGACTTCTATACTCCATGAAATTAGTGGAATATCCTCGATATTTTTGGCTTCATCCAAAGATTCATTCATGGAAATATTCTTCCGAGCGCTCTTGAATTTTACTCTACAAAGAAGTATCCTATCGACAATTTGGACGTTATTGGTTTCGGATAAATTAATTTTGAACTTGTTTTATTGAATTATTATGTCATTGTCATCATCCTCATGCTTAGATTGTGATTAAAGTCATCTTCGCTTACGTGCATGATGGACTTAAGATGATTGTGACTGTGGATTATTCGTTATAGTCATGACCGTAATACGATTTAATGATGTGGTAAAAGTCCTCATTGGCCTCGTAGTTCATCGATGGACATTGTTGGTGTGATTATAACCAAGGATAATTCTTAGATAGTCAGCTTGATTCATCGATGATTATATGAATATTCTCGACCGTGATTCGTGGATGATTCGATTTTATTTATTGCTTTCGAGTCTCAAATGATAAAAATGGATGAAAACATTTTAAATCATGTAAGATAGTAGATTTTATTTCTACTGACTTTTCTAATGGATCGCTTATTCCACCGCAGCTAAACTTGATGTCTATCAGATTTTATCAATTTAATATTGTCAAGGCTAATGATAATTTATCCCGCATTATCCTAGTCATAATATTTTATCGGGCTAGTTGAGCTCACCCTTTCTTTCAATGTTCTCTTTAGGAAATGAGAATATAGCCGGGACTAAATGGGAATGGAGTGATTTATCCGCATGATATAATAGTAGTCCTCACTATTCTATGAAATAGTGTGATAATAAATGTAATGAGGACTCCATCGAGAGTGGATATTGTCTAGAAGGCAATATTATTGTTTAAACTCTCACCTATGTTTTGTCGTGATTTTATACGATCGTCAGATATTTAAGTTATATTTGAATTTATGTACCATGTATCCGACGACTCAAGATGGGTGATGTATACCTATTTTTGGGGGGCGCCACAAACAACATTGCTTTACCCACCTCATCCCAAAGATAATCGAGAACTACACTTTCTTCCATACAACGCTCGAATGGAGCCATGCCAATACTTGCTTGATAATCGTTGTCAGAGAAAACTCCACCAATGGTAAGAACTTATCCCAACTTCCTCAAGTCAAGGACACAGTAGTCTTAATAGATCTTCAAGAGTTTGAATAGTCCTCTCCGATCACTCGTCTGCTTCGAGGATGATAAGTTCAACTAAATTGTAAATCCGCGCTCATAACTTTTTGCAAACTAACCCAAAATCTTGAAGTGAATCTCGAGTCTCCATTAGAAATTATGGATACCGCATACCATGCAATCTTACAATCTTATTTATGTATATAATAGCAAGACGCTCAATGTATAAGTTTCTCAGATAGTAAGAAATGAGCCGACTTGGTCAATCTATCAACAATGACCCAAATCGCATCTACGCCTTTGTTAAACCTTGGGAAGACCCCAGAATTTAAATCCATGATAATGTGCTCCCACTTCCATTCGAATTTCAAGTGGTTGCAATGGACCTTTGGTACTTGATGTCCGCCTTGGCTCGTTGACAAGTTAGACACCTTCGAGATAAACTCCGCGATCTCTCTTCATATTGTTCCACCAAAATGTATGATTTAAGATCACGATACATTTTGGTACTCCTAGGATGGATTGCAAAACTGCAAGTGTCAGGCGCCCATCATGATTTTATAATTTAAATCAGTGGTCGTTAGAACGCAAAGTCCGGAGTCGACTCAAGTATTCCTTCTTCATCGAATCTTGCTTTCAAGATAAGACCTTCTCGCACTTTCTTCCTCATATGCATCACCTGTGCTCATGGGCTCGAGCAATTTTAACTTTATCGATTAAAGCCTGCTTCTACTCAGATATTCGCCATCATCACGCGGGTCCTGGAGTCTTTAACTCTATCTCCATCCTTCGCAAGTCATATAAAATGGGCCTCATGCTGAAAAATATCCTCAGAAACCCCAAATTTTACTTAATAAAGAATTAATTTTCTTGAAATAATTTTTTGAATATTATGGTGTGGATTTGATATAATGTTATAGTCAGGTAATATTTATAAATTTTGCAAAGTATACAAGTTATTATATAGTATTCGATTGGTTGTGGAATATTCATTTTAACAGGAATATTCATACAACTATTATTAATCATCGGGTCGACTCAAGAATCTTAATTATCATTTGATCGAGAAAACGACAAAAATATTTTTATGAAAATAACTCATGGAAGTTTTATCGTTAAAACTGCTGAACTACCTTCAGTAGTAAAAGTACAAAGAATACGCGTGGGTTTCACAAGAAGCACACCAGATTGATTATCGATGCTTATGTGAGAAGTCACCGCTTTTGTTCAATTTTTTGTCAGATAAGATCTCACGTTATTTGATTCAATTATTGTCTATATTTTATATATGATTAAATCAATAATTGAGATAACAAAGTTGTTAATATTATTATTTACAATATTAACGGATGTCTAGAAGTTATGTCAAGGAGAGGTTTGGTCACCTAATCGCACGCCAATAGGAGAAACTTTATCGAAAGCCCTCTTTTCTCGGGAATCTAACCGGCCGATTAATAAAGGTGAATTATAATAATGATGATGAGTTTTGTTTTATTAGTATTATTAATGTAATAAAATAGAAAATCTTTTTATATAAAAACAAAATACTTTTTTATAAAGTTATTTATTTTATTAGATTATAAATGTAATATATTATATTTTATTACGCATAAGTGTCGTATAAAGGTTCGTGATAAGATTTTCAGATAGTAAAATCTTTTTATATAAAATGTAATACTTTTATAAAGTTATTTATTTTATAAGATTACAAATAGAATATATTATATTTTATTTAAAAGATTTTGTTTTATTAGAATATTTTATTAAATCAACGTGGACCGTCCGATTAAAAGTAAATCAATCTGGACCGTTCATGAATTAGTTACTATTCACCCATTCTCCTATAAATAAGCTCATTCCTTCATTATTTCTTACTTAATTCATTAAACTCTAGTGAGAGAAACTATAGAGAGAATTCTTCTTCTATAATCTTAAGTTTATTTCTTTAGAGTTTAAGAAAGCTTCACAAGATAAGACAAGTTTTTTCGAGTATATCCTCGCCTCTACCAAATGTAATACTCTTTTTTCAAAGGTAAGGGATATTATTTGTTGTACTCGTAAGGGGTATTATTTCTTTAGTATTCATGAATAGAAGCTACTTTTATTCCATTCTTTATTATTATGTTGAATAATCTATTTATGCTAAGTACCGCATACATGGTGAAATTCTCCGTTATTCCATTCTTTATTATTATGTTGAATAACTCGCTGGCGCTAAGCACCGCATACATGGTGAAATTCTTCTATTATTCCGCTCTTTATTATTATGTCGTAATATCCCGTTTGGCATGTATTACCTCGACTGTGTTCTATTATTTATTATTCTATCGAATAACCCGTCTGTAAGGCCTATCGATACTGGTGAAATCTTTTGTTATTCCATTCTTTATTATTCTCGTTGAACATCCTCGCTTGCATTTACGCACGACTTGGTTCCATTATTTATTATTATGTCGAATATCCTATTCGTATGCTTACGCACGACCGGTTCCATTCTTTATTATTCTCGTTGAATAACTCGTCTGCAAGGCCTATCGCATGCATGGTGATTTCTTCTTCGTTATTCCATTCTTTATTATTCTCGTTGAATAACTCGCCTATGTGGATTATCACATGCTTGGTGAATGATCCTTTGTATTCATTCCTTATTTAATTGTGGAAATGATCCGTCTATGGATTACCGCATGCATGCGTAAAATCCATTCATAAAGATCCTATATTCTCTTATACTCAACTTGGTTAAAACTTCGACTTCTATACTCTATGAAATTAGTGGAATATCCTTGATATTTGCGCTTCATCCAAAGATTCTTTCATGGAAATATTCTTCCGAGCATTCTTGAATTTTACTCTACAAAGAAGTATCATGTCGATAATTTGGACGTTATCGGGTTCCGGATAAATTAATTTTGAACTTGTTTTATTGAATTATTATGTCATTGTCATCATCCTCATGTTTATATTATGTTGAAAGTCATCTCAGAGTCTCAGAAGTGCATGGGGATGGACTTAGATGATTATGCACTGTGGATTATTCAGATAATCATGATCGTAATGTTACAAATAATGTGGAAAAGTCCTCATCGCCCGTAATGCATTGATGGACGCTTTTGGTATGATTATGGCTATGGATTCTTCTTCGCCAAGGGTACAAAGATGAATTGTTTTATGGCATGATCAGATCGTTGATGAAAACACGATTATCTTTAGCCCGAGTAGTATGGATAATTCGTGGTCGGATACTAAAGAATATCCTTCTCTCGAAGAAGGTGGATGATTTTATGATGTGAATTATTTATTCACCGAGTCTCAAACGATAAAAGTGATGAAAAACCTTTAAAACATGTAAGATAGTAGATTTTATTCTCACCGACTCTTCTAATGGATCGCTTATTTTGTTGCAAAGCTTAAACTTGATGTTTGTTATATTTTATCGCTTAACATCGTCAAGGCTAACGATAATTTATTCTCGCATTACCTTAGTCATAATATTTCATCGGGCTAGTTGAGCTCACCCTTTGCTTTCATTGTTCTCTGTGAAATGAGAATGTAATGAACTAGTTTGGGAAAAGAGTGATGGTCCTAGATGGTGCATTTTCTAGTCCTCACTATTATGTGAAATAGTGTAATAATAAATGTAATGAGGACTCCATTGAGTGTGGATATTGTCTAGATGATAATATTTGTATTAAAACTCACAAGATATGTTTTGTCGATTTTACACGATCGTTGTATAATTAGTTTGTATTTGTATTCAAGACTATGTATTCAAGCACCCAAGATGGGTGATGATACCTATTTTTGGGGCGCCACAGCTGGTATCAAAGCTTAGGATACGATCCTCACGAGATGTGAGACAAGAACTAGAGGGGAGAGATGGGGAATTCTTCGCTAAGTATGACCTACCTAAGTTTATTTGGTATTTAATTGGCTCACAAAGTATAGGATAATATATGATATGTCAATTAACCCTTGTTTTGTGATGTTGTTTGAAAATGGCATCCTAAAAATGTTGAGATAAGCAATGGAGCAAAATAATACGATCAGATCGCAAAGACGAGGCTAAGTTTATGAGTTATCCTGCCAGATCTCATTTGGTCGATAATGAGGAACGAATGACGCTAATGTTTCTAAGAGGTTCAAACCCATATACGCTAATACCTCATTTCTCATAAACTTTTTTATATTCGGATGTTATGAATAGGGCTCATTTATCGAGCGCCGATAATGAGTCAAGACAACCAAAAGGCAACAACCAACAACACGATAATAATCGCACGGTGGCAACGACCATCGTAACAATGATGACCATCGGGGAAATTATCATGCCAAGAATGGTAACCACTTCGGTGGTAATCGTGACCAAGATAATAGAAGTGGAAATTTCAAGAAGATAAGGTCATTTAGCTCAATTTTGTTGTTAGTGAAGTCAAGTCCAGCTGGGACGGTGGCACAAAAGGCGATACTGGACAAAACAAAGCTTTGGTTTCTGTGAAGAGCGCTTTTTTGTGACTTCAAAAGTCGAGTAACCCGAACGGTTAAGACTCAAGTTAGTTAGTTATAAATTTTTATGTAAGTCTATACCTTATTAGATACCTGTTCTACCCATTCTTTTTATCTCTCTGCTTATGCTCAACGCTTAAATTTGACCAAGAAGTTAGATTTGATTTATTTGTTGAAACTCCGCTAGAGAAACCTTCATTATATGTGCTATCCAAGTCTTCGATGAGAGTCACAGCTTTGAATGATATTTCTATTGTTAATAAATTTCGACGATTGTTGAAGACTTTAGCCTACCCCAGAGCATGAAATCGAATTTTGTATTAACCCCAAAGATAAAAACCCATTTCTTAAACCTCAAATATTATCTTCACCCAAAATGAATGTAATACGCTAACAAGACATCGACTCGAAATGTTGAAGATTATTACGACTATACCATTCAATACCATCCTAGAAAAGTGAATGGTAGCCGACGCGTTGAGGTAAGATCGATGTGTTTACAAGTGCTAATAATATACGAACCCACGGAAGATAACTAATATACGAGTAGAATCGACTTTAATCGATAAAGTTAAAGCCGCCAAGTCATACATACCAGAAGTCGTTGAATGTGAAGAAGAAGGTTCAAGATATGCTATTCTAGAAGCAAGAATCGATTTAAGAGAGGAAATCTCAACCCTCGATTTAATCGCCCATTTGAAATCCTCGATCGAGTAGGAACGCGGGCCTATAGACTCGCTTTTACCGCCAAGTATGTCAGGTTCATAACGCTTTTTTATGTATCGACAGTTACATACATATGTGGACTAATTCAACCACATTATTAATTTAGAACTAGACGAGATAGCGTAAGATTTAATATACGAGGAGATACATGTTAAAATCTCGATAAGAAGGATCGTATTCAACACTCAAAGGTTATACCTCAAGAGTTAGAATCAAATGAAGTCGAGGTATTCTCACCGTTTCAAAGATACCTGTGTACGAAATTTTCACGGAGAAATTTCATAAGTAGGGAGATGTAAAACCTCAATTTTATGAATAAAAAATTAATTTTCTAAATAATTTTTTGAATATTATGATGTGGATTTGATATAATGTTATAGTTATGGGTAATTTTTATAAATTTTGCAAAGTATGCAAGTTTTTATATAATATTCGATGGCTCTGAGAATATTCATTTTAACAGGAATATTCGTATAACTAAGACAATCATCAAGTAACTCTAAAACTAATTATTATAGGATCGAGAAAACGACAAAAATATTTTTATGAAAATAACGATTTTAAGTTTTATCGTTAAAACCGCTGAACTACTCAGTGAGTAAAAGTACAAAGAATACGCGTTGTCGCATAGAGAGCACACCAGTGATTGATTATCGATGCTTACGTGAGAAGTCACCGCTTTTGTTCAATTATCACGATAAAGATCTCACGTTATTTGATTCAATTATTGTTTATATTTTATATATTATTAAATCAATAATTGAGATAACAAAGTTGTTAATATTATTATTTACAATATTAACGATTTCTGTAAGTTTTGTCAAGGAGAGGTTTGGTCACCTAATCGCACGCCAATAGGGAGAAATCCTTATCGAAAGCCCTCTCTTTCCGGGAACGAATTCGGTCGATTAATAAGGTGAATTATAATAATGATGATGAGTTTTGTTTTATTAGTATTATTAATGTAATAAAATGTAAAATCTTTTTATATAAAATGTAAAACTTTTATAAAGTTATTTGTTTTATTAGATTATAAATGTAATATATTATATTTTATTACGCATAGTGTTGCATAAAGGCTCAGATAAGTGTTTTTCATAGTAAAATCTTTTTTATATAAAACAAAATACTTTTATAAATTTATTTGTTTTATTAGATTATAAATAGAATATATTATATTTTATTTAAAAGATTTTGTTTTATTAGAATATTTTATTAAATCAATATGGACCATCCGATTAAAAGTAAATCAACTGGACCGCTTATGAATTAGTTACTATTCACCCATTCTCCTATAAATAAGCTCATTCCTTCATTATTTCTTACTTAATTCATCAAACTCTAGAGAGAGAAACTATAGAGAGAATTCTTCTTCTATAATCTCGAGCGTATTTCTTTAGAGATTAAGAAAGCTTTGAACATAGTGCAAGTTTTTTTCGAGTATATCCTCGCCTCTACTAATTTTAATACTCTTCTTTCAAAGGTAAGGGATATTATTTGTTGTACTCGTAAGGGGTATTATTTCTTTTGTATTCATGAAGATAGCTACTGTTATTCCATTCTTTATTATTATGTTGGAATAACCTATTTATGCGAAGTACCGCATACATGGTGAAATTCTTCTGTTATTCCATTCTTTATTATTATGTTGAATAACCGCTTATGGCAAGTACCGCATACATGGTGAAATTCTTCTATTATTCCGCTTCTTTATTATATCGTCAAAATATCCCGCTTGCAAGACAGACACATTACCGACCTAGTTCCATTATTTATTATTTTGTGGGAATAACCTGTTTGTGCGGTCTATCGCATGCCTGGTGAATTCTTTTGTTTTTCCATTTTTATTATTCGTAATATCTTGCTTGGGCAATGCTTACGCACGACCGGGTTCCGTTATTTATTATTATGTTGAATATCCCGTCAGGTATGCTTACGCACGACCGGTTCCATTCTTTATTATTCGCTGAAACTAACTCGTCTGGCATATTTCATCGATGTATGGTGATTTCTTTCGCTATTCAATTCTTTATTATTTTGTTGGAATAACTCGCCTATGTGGATTATCACATGCATGGTGAATGATCCTTTCAGATTCATTCCTTATTAAATTATGAAAATGATCTGCCTAAGTGGATTACCGCACGGCAAAGTAAAATCCATTTGCAAAGATCCTATATTCTCTTATACTCAATCGTTAAATTTTTTGACTTCTATACTCCATGAAATTAGTGGAATATCCTTGATATTTGCGCTTCATCTAAAGATCTTTTCATAAAAATATTCTTCCGAGCATTCTTGAATATTACTCTACAAAGAAGTATCATGTCGACAATTGGACGTTATCGTTCATGGATAAATTAATTTTGAACTTGTTTTATTAAATTATTATATCATTATCATCATCCTCATGTTTATATTATGTTGAAAGTCATCTCGTGGGCCTCAGAGTGCATAGATGGACTTGGTATGATTACGACTGTGGATTATCTAAGATAATCATGACCGTAATGTTACAAATGATGTGGAAAAGTTCTCATCGCCCATAATGCATTGATGAACAGCTTTTGGTATGATTATGGCTATGGATTCTCTTCGCCAAGGGTGCAAAGATGAATTATTTTATGGCATGATCAGACCGTTGATGAAAACACGATTATCTTCGTTCGCAAAGGTATGGATAATTCGTGGTCGTGATAATAAAGAATATCCTTAAATTCAAAAGTGTGGATGATTTCATGATGTGAATTATTTATCGAAATGAGTCTCAACGATAAAAGTGATGAAAACCTTTTAAAACATGTAAGATAGTAGATTTTATTCTCACCGAATCTTCTAATGGATCGTTTGTTCACCGCAGCTTAAACTTGATGTTTGTTATATTTTATCGCTTAACTCGTCAAGGCTAACGATAATTTATTCGCATTATCTTAGTCATAATATTTTACTAGGCTAGTTGAGCTCACCCTTTTGCTTTCATTGTTCTCTTCTGTGAAACGAGAATGTAGCCGGGACTAGCTCTGGGAACAGAGTGATGGTCCTAGATGGTGCATTAGTAATCCTCACTATTTCGTGAAATAGTGTAATAATAAATGTAATGAGGACTCCATCGAGTGTGGATATTGTCTAGATGACAATATTTGTATTAAAACTCACAAAGATATGTTTGTCGATTTTATACGATCGTCAGATAAGTAGTTTATATTTGTATTCAAGATCATGATTCAAGTAACCAAGATGGGTGATGTATACCTATTTTTGGGGGCGCCACAATATCGCACTCGCATTCGCAAGATACGATCTTCTACTCAATGTGTCAACTACTACGCTCACTTTACCCGATGGTATTGAATGGTATGATCATAATCTTTCAACAGCTTCAAGCCAATGTCGCTGCCGCATGTCGAGTTCCTTTTGGGCAAAGAAATATTTGAGGTTTTTTACGATCCAGAAGATTCCACTTTCTCCCCGCATAAGTAATGCCTCCAAATTTTAAGTGCGAAGATAACAATCGCTAACTCTAGATCATGAGTAGGATAATTCCTCTCATATTCTTTGAGTTGCCGAGAGGCATAGGCTATGACTTTCTCATGTTATATGAGAACACATCCTAACCCTTTTCCCCGGTTGCCATCAGAGATGACAAATCCTCCGAGCTAGATGGTATTGTTAGAACAAAAATAAATGAGTCTCCTCTCGAGTTCTTGAAAACTCTTCTCACATTCCACGCCTCCAACCAAATTTTGTATCTTCCGAGTCAATCGAGTTATTGGAGTAGCAATTCGAGAAAACCTTCTATTTAATCTTCGATAATAATCACTAAGCCGAGAAAGCTACGATTTTGGCCATCGATTTAGGTTGCTCCCACTTTGAATAACTTCAATCTTTGCTTCGTCAACAGATATTCCATGACTTGATACTACGTGCCCAAGGAATGCTACTTCCTCAAGCCGTAACTTGCATTTCTTCAACTTGGGATAAAGTTTGTTTTCACGGCTTTTGGAGTATCAAATTTCAAGTGTTGCTTTCATGATCTTCACGGCTTTTGGAATATATTAGATGTCATTAATAAAGACGACCACAAAGTGATCCAAATATTTCTTGAATACTTGGTTCATCATAACCATGAAGGCAGCAGGATCATTAGTCAATCTAAAAGACATGACTAGGAATTCATAATGCCCGCATCGAAGTTCTCAAAGCCGCCTTCAATGTCATCTGCTTCTAATCTTTAATCGATGATATCCGTAACGAAGATCGATCTTTGAAAAGAATTTGGCGCCTTGCAACTGGTCAAACAGGTCATCAATATGTGGCAATGGGTACCTATTTTTGATGGTGACATGATTCAACTCCCTATAATCAATACAAAGTTGCATACTCCCATCTTTCTTCTTCACTTAATAGTAATATGAACACCCCAAGGAGACGATTTAGGACTAATGAAACCGATGTCCAACAATTCTCGTAATTGGGTCTTTAACTCTTGAAGTTCAATAGAAGCCATTCGACATGGGATTTGGAAATGGGTTTTGTATCGGGTTCAAGGTCGATACAAAATTCAATTTCACGCCTGGGGTAGGCCATGAAGTTCTTCGTGGAATACATCAGAAATTTATTAACAATGTAAATGTCATTCAAAACCGATTTATTTTTGTTTAAACTGCGATATGAGCTAAGAAAACTGACATCCGCTTTTTCAATAAACGAATAGCTTTATGGCTTCGAGATGACAAAGTGATTGATTTTAATGGTTTGTTGTTTGAATTCACATAATAGGTTGGTTAGAATATGAAAGCTAACAACCTTATGAAAATAATCAATTTTTTTGCATAATGAGTAGTTAACCAATCAACCCCTAAAATTACGCCAAATGCAAGTATTTTTAATGAAATAAGATCGATTGTGTAATGTGAGGGTACCGATTTGAACCAAACAAGGCTTATAAATAGTAGATGTAATGAAGGTTTCTCCCAATGAAGTTTCAACAGATAAGTCAAAGTCTAATTTCTCCTGAGTCAAATTTAAACGCTGAGCGCAAGTAGAGAAATAAAAGAATGGGTAGAATCGTATCAAATAAGGTATAAACTTCGCTAGAGTTTATGATAAGCTTACCCGTGATGACCTCGCTCGGGTTCCTCGCTCGGGAGGTCACGACAAACGCCTCCCTTAAACTACCAAATTTGATTTTTCCGGGACTACTTTTGGTGCCTCCATCCTATTTTGAATTTTCTTTTAGTGCACGACCATAAAATCTGCTAGGTGACCTTCTTCCATAAGTATAACACGCTTTTGATTGCATCGCCGCAGCTTTAATTGACCGATGTGTCCCTCCCTCCGCATTTAAAGCATATGATAGGTGGTCGCTCTCCTTCCTTAACAACGGTGTCGGTGCCGACGCTTTCCATCATTATTAAATCTCTCTTCTTGAAATGTCCACTCTTATTGTTTTAGCTATGATTACCATCAAGTGGTTACCATTTTTGGCCCGCTGATTCCTCCACTTTGTTGTCACCGCTCGATGATTGCTACCACCGGTATTATCATTTTGTCGGGTTGCTTCTCTTGGTTGGGTTGACTCATTATCGCGCTTCCAATAATCGAGCCCTATTCACAACATCTAAATACAAACACGCTTTATGAGAGATAAGGTATTAACGTAACTTAGGTTTCAAACCTTTAGAAACATTCGCCATTCTCTCCTCATTATCAACCAAATGGGACGCAAACCGACAACTCAAAAACTTGGCTTCAGCATCGTGACACTGGCCATGTTGTTTTGCTCCAATTTAATGAACTCTACCTCTTTCATGTGACTAATAGTTTGGGAAAGTACTTGTCGCTGAACAGCTTCGAACTTCTTCAAAGACATCTTCAAGCAAGGCAAGCAGTTGAGTACGCTTTATAAATTCCCACCAAAGAATCGCCCGGGTCTCGCAATATGAAGGTGGCAAAGGAACCTTTTGCTCCTGAGCATCCCAAGACATCAAATATCTTGTTGATCTACTTTATCCACGCCTCCGCCTTTAAGTGGTTTTGGCTCTTCAAAAACTCGTGGTCCCAGCTTTTCGAATCGCTTAATGCTGATCGTCCGAGAGTTGCCAAGTTGTTTCCACTTGCATTTCTGGACACGAGTCTCTCTCGCTCGATGTTGCATGAATTGCAGTAAAAGCCTCTAAACATTCCATTGTTCATCATTTGGTCGTTGTTGTTGTTTTCTATGAGGATTGTTGCCTTCGATGCACATTGTCCCGATTGTTGATCTGTGGAGACTCAATCGGCCTCCTCGTGGCTCCATTGCAATTCTCAACATTCTCATATGTCATTTTCAAACACCGCCACAAAACAATGGTTAATCGACATGTCACATATTATCCCTATACTCCGCCGACCAATTAAATACCAAATAAACATAGGTAGGTCATACTAACAAGGATTTCCCCTGCCCTCCCCCCTAGTTCTAGTCTCACATCTTAGCCGTAGATCATATCCCTAAGCTTTGATACTAACCGTGACGCCCCAAAATAGGTATACATCACCCATCTTGAGTCACCAAATACATGGTATAAAATTCAAATACAACTTAATAATACAACCGTCAGTGTAAAATACGACAAAATATAAAGTGCGTAGTTTTAATAATTAATATTGTCTTCTAGACAAAGATTCAACTCAAATGGAGTCCTCAATACATTTATTATCATACTATTTCATAGAATAGTGAGGACTACTAATGCTATCATCTGGACCGTCACTACGTTCCCCGACTAGTCCCGGCTACGTTCTCATTTCCTGAAGAGGACAATGAAAGTAAAAGGGTGAGCTCAACTAGCCCAGTAAGAAATATTATGACTAAGATAATGCAGAATAATTTATCGTTAGCCTTCAACACTGTTAATCTGATAAAATATAACAAACATCAAGTTTAACTACAGCAGAACAAGTAATCCATTAGAAGAGTCAAGTAGAGCATAAAATCTACTATCTTCTATGATTTAAAAGGTTTTTCATCACTTTTATCACTGAGACTCAACTTAAAAAATAATCCATATCATCGAATCACTCCTGCACTACGGCCAAGGATATTCTTTAGTATCACGACCACAAATTATCCATGCACTACGGGCCAAGGATATTCATGTATTCATCAATGGTTATGTTCATGCCAACAACTGTCCATCAATGCACTACGGGCCAATGAGGACTTTTACCACATCATTTGTAATATTATGGTCATGATTATACCGAATAATCCCTGGTCATAATCATACCAAGTCCATCTATGCACCATGTGCCATGTGATGACTTTCAATGTAATATAAACATGAGGATGATGACAATGATATAAGAATTCAATAAAACAAGTTCAAGGATAAATTTTTAAAGATTTATAATTTAATTTATCTAGAAATCAATAACGTCCAAATTGTCAACATGGTATTGCTTTGTGGAGTAAAATTCAAGAATAATATTGTACCAAAAATAATTTGGACCGAAAATGAATCAATTTTTATCATGAATAGTACACTTCGGTGAATAAGACTTGAGTGAATAAGATTTGAGAATAAGTAACCCCATGAATAGTACTCCGACATGAAAAAAGTTAAAACTTATCAAGAATGCTCAGAATAATATTTCCATAAAAAGATACTGGATGAAGTGTAAATATCAAGGATATTCTACTAATTTCATAGAGTATAAAAGCCAAAATTTTAACAAAACGAGTATAGAATTTGAAATCTGAAACGAAATAATATTACTTACTACAGAGTATGGAAGAAAATATTATTTCAAGAGAATATTGAACAAAAATAACACCCCTTACCTTGAAAAGTAGAGTATTCCAACTGGTATAATCCTCGTGTTAAATATCATAATTATAATAATAATGAATAAATGTTATTAAAAATCAAATTTGAGTTCGGAGTTGAATTTGGATATGCGGATGTGATATTTGAGTCCAGAACGATGAAATTAATAAAAATAGACTATAAACACAAAATTTACCAGGATTGACTTTTTGGTCAAAAAGTCAACAGTTGTCTTTTTCGGACAAAAGTCAAACTTTGAAATTTAAAAAATAAATTTTTTGATAAAAATAGTTCCATTGTGTTGGGATTATTAGTGTTAGTAGAAATCAACATTTATTTCGATATTAATTGATGTTCGAAGTTATATCGATTAATCCGTAATTAACCTGGATAAATAAGTAATTAATTGCTATTAATTCATATGATTCTAACTATTTGTTCATATGTGTATACTATTGATTCACATTCATTTACTATTAGGGGAGTTGGTGCAAAATTGATAATACTTGCATGACTAAGTTAAAAATGGAGGTATGTATGGAGGTACTATACCTGTAATTTTATTTTCACATGTCTGTAACTATTGATTCACATGATTTACTATTAGGGAGGTGGTGCAAGTTTGATAATACTTTCATGACTAAATTAAAATGAAGAAAAGAGGAGGTATTATATTGTAATATTTTGAGCCCCAAAACGCAATTATCGAAACTATGTTTTCCTATAAATAGAAGCTCATTCCTTCATTATTTTTCACCAATTCACTAAAGCTATAGAGCAATTATTATAGAGAGAAATTATAGAGAGAAATAAGAAGAGAAGTTTGTTACCTCACTATTCCAGATCCGCCTTCTTTTCGAGGTAATAAATATTATTATTATAGTAAGGGATATTATTCTTTCGTATTCATGAAGAGAGTTATTTTCTTTCAATACTGTAAGGGTTGTTATTCCATTCTTTATTATTATGTTGAATAACTCGCTCATGCGGCAAGTACCGCAAACATTATGAAATTCTTCGTTATTCCATTCTTTATTATTTCGTTGAATATCCCGTCTCAGGCGTATTATGCATTTAATTCGTTCCATTATTTATTATTCTCGCTGAATAACCGTCTGCTAAGGCCTATCGATGCTTGGTGAATTTCGTTGTTATTCCATTCTTTATTATTCTCGCTGAATATCCCTGCCTACGCGACACGTATTTGACCTAGTTCCATTATTTATTATTCGCTGGAATAACCTCGTCTGCAATGGCCTATCACATGTCCGGTGAATTTCGTTGTTATTCCATTCTTTATTATTCGCTGAATATCCTCGTCTCGGTGTATTACGCATTGAATTCGTTTCATTATTTATTATTTCGCTGGAATAACTCGTCTGCTTTGGCCTATCGCATGTCCGTGAATTCTTCGTTATTCTATTCTTTATTATTCTATTGGAATAACTCGCCTATGTGGATTATCGCATGCATGGTGAATGATCCTTTTGTATTCATTCCTTATTAAATTGTGGAACTACGTGATTACCGCATGATGACAGAGAAAATCCATTCATAGCTTCAAAATTTTTCTAACCCTCAAAAATTCGGAAAAATTTGGAATGATAATTTGATGAGTTTTCTAGATTGTGTCCAAAATGGCTATTTTTGGATGTATAGATTAGAGTTATGAATTTTATAGGAAAAACTATTTTAAAAGTAAACCCTTATAACTCCTCAGGTTAACTCCAAAATTGGTGAAATTTTTATCGGGAGTACATATATATATAAGAGTATACGTTGTAAATTTCGTAATTTTTGGACAAAAGTATAGTTTATGATAAATGTCTAAATATTCTAAGCGCTTTTGGCCATATGAAAAATAGTAAATGAATTTTAAAAATTCCAAGAAAAATATATGTTCAATACGGGACTATATTCTCGCTAAATCCCGTAAAAAATAATTTTTGACCGATTTGGTATTTTTTTCATGAAAATGGTTTTATTACTTAACATATGAATTAAATATATTATGTGAAGTTGAAAAATTAGTAAATAGGATTTTATGGCTTGTAAATCCTATATAAGGTATATGCAGATTGTTGATGAGGATTTGATAATCGGTGATGAAATCTTATGAGTATTTACATTTTGAATGATTAAATGCATTATTTGATAAAGTGTAAACAATTAAAATAAATTATTTATAAGTTTAAGAAGTGATTAAAATATTGTTATAATATTAATAATATTAGATTATGAGTTTATTAATGATTGATAATATTTGGATAAATTTAAAGTCTTTAATATTTATCCTCGACTTCGCTTCGATTAATGCTTATATCATTGTCATCATCCTCATGCTTATATTGTGATGAAAGTCATCTTCGATTTACGTGCATGATGGACCGTTGATTATTGGTTTTAAGTTGTATGTATATCTTCGCTTACGGCAAAGATGGACCGCTGATTATTGGTTTTACAGCTTATATATTCGCTTACGCGCAAAGATGGACCGCTGATTATTGGTTTTACAACAGATATATCTTCGCTTACGTGCAAATATGAACTATCGATTGGTGAGTATATCTTCGCTTACGTGCATAGATGAACTATTTATTGGTATGATTATGAATTGTGGATCATTAGGTATAATCATGACCCGTAATGTTATAGATGATGTGGTAAAAGTCCTCATCGTCCGTGAGTATCGATGGATAGTTATTGGTATGATTATAACTAGGATTATTCTAAGATAATCATAACCATTGATGATTACATGAATATCCTCGTCAGAAAAGGTGGATGATTTGATGATGTGGATTATTTATTGTCGAAGTCTCAGCCGATAAAATATTGATTATACATTTTTAATTCAGAAAATATGGTAGATATCATGCTCTACTGACTCTTCTAAAATACAATTGTATGTCTTCGGCCCAGAAGCAAAAGATGAATTGTTAATGAATATCTTCGTCAGAAAAGTGCAAAAGATGAATTTATTAGTATGATTATGAAAGCAGGAATTGTGATTCTAAGATAATGATTATGATTATGAAGTTATTCATATAATTGTGATGTGAACTGCTGATTGATGTTGCTGTGGATAAAACATTATTGGTGGACTTTAACATGGAGAAGATAATAGACCTTTTGGTCTAATCGACTCTTTTAATGGATCGCTCGCTCACGCAACTATGGTTGAAAAGTTTTATCATCTACCATATGTTCTAAATCTCGATTTATTATTAACTAAAGCTAATGATAATTTAATTATCTTTAGTTATGATATTCTTTATCGGGCTAGTCAGGTTTCACCCTTTTGCTTCACTATTCCTTTTAGGTAATAAGTGTGTCATTTGGTTCATGGGGGATAACAGGCAACAGAATCTATGGTCTATAGCGGTTGAGGTTCTCCAAATAGTATGGAAATAATTTTGTCGAGAACTTTAGATAAGTGTGTCGATCAGATATACGCTATTTGATATTTAATTTTGGTGAACCAAATAGGGTGAGGTGAACCAACTTTGGAAGGGTGTTTTGCCACTATCATACAAGATGTCTAATGACATACAACCTCGTGTGATCATAAGACAGGGTTGTGCACATCCACTTGCTGAGTATATCTATGCGCACTACCTATATGATCTTGGAGTTTATTTATATAATTTTTAATTGGAGAAAACAGAGATAATTATATGTCAAGAGAAGACTCACCATTGGAAAGAAGATGATAACAATCTTCTTGTTTTATTTTGGGGACTATTGGGTTAACCAAGGATAATTCTGTGACGCCCCCAAAATAGGTATACATCACCCATATTGAGTCGCAAAATATATGGTACAAAATTCAAATACAAACTAAATTATACAACATAAGCTGTGAGTTTTAATACAAATATTGTGTTCTTGACAGTATTCAAACTCAAAATACGACAAAATATAATCTGAGAGTTTTAACACAAATATTGTCATCGATTTCTTGTAAGAATGTTTTTGTGAAGATCTGTAAGGTTTAGAATTTTCATTGCTTTTTAGTTTTCTCAAGATATCTGAATTTTGTGTCATAAGAGAATTGATCGCAAAATTCTCCTATCTCATGTCTTTTGGTGAGATTCTCGCTTTTTCATTAATTGTTGGAGTTTCATATCATTACATAATGATAATCCTCTTCGATAATTATCAAATAAGATGGCCATAAGAATATCGGGTCATAAGGTATACTCATACTGGCCATGTTTATCTCTAAGTTTTTTTGAACTTTTTCTCAGAAGAAAGTAGGAAGTCCATCTACAAATTGGCCTTCCAATGTTCATCGTTAAGATCCGCATTTTGCATGACTTTCATTAAAAAGACATCTTTATACCATCTAAAATGGGTCAAGGATGGGCAACGAAGGTTCTCAGAAAAGTTCTCTACTTCTACTCCAGATTTCGACCGTCTCCGGTCCTATAAAATGGTGAACGATAGCTTGAACTAAGTTGTAACAAGCATCTTCTTCCGGTTTCAGCTTTTAGTAATAGGGTCATGATCATTCTTATAGGATCAAGGATTTCAGCTTTTTTCGTTATCAAATGAGTACATTATCCCACCATCCTTTAAGAATGCCAAGAAACCATTTACTAAGAAACGACAGATCCGATGGTCCGTGGTTTTCATTCTCGCTTGGTCGATCGCTGCATATACATTAAGATATGATGGATAGTTTCAAAATTTTGATATTCTGCTTTACCATCGATATTCCATTCATGTATACCTTACCATGGTAAGATTTTTGGGAATGAAGAAAGTCTTCTTCATACGTAATATCCCGAGGAGTAGGTCCGGGGTAGTAATACCCATCGGGTCCAGATAGAGCCATTCTATTAATAAGCTTTCTATTATTATAGTAGTTTTATTAATATTTTGCATCTCCCAAAATTATTCTCGATTTCAAAAATATTAATAGGGGAAAAATCTAATCATCTTCTTCATTATCAAGATTATTATTATCGGTATGAGAGGAAGGTTGTCCGCACATCATATGGTAGAGTTTCTATGGTAATTCCAAGCTTATCCCACCAAACGAAAAAACAGCTTGGGAATTTCATTTTTAACATCCGGACAGATACGGATAAACCAGAATGGTTACTTGATAGATTCTCGATAATAGAAAACATGCATAAAGGAATCAATATAATCCCAATAGTCAGATTCGGTTTCTCATAGATGATCGAATCAATAAAGACGGTGGTATGACGATTAATACCCCAATGGCAAGAGGCATAATACTTCGATGTTGGTTTTACTATATCGAATTGGGCTAGTTGGTTTATATGGATCATGAAGTTTATGCTTAATGTCCATAGATGTTGTTTCAATAATAATCGCTTCATACACATAGCGACATCGTTTAAAGAGGGAGGAGACTGCTGAGTCGTTAAATAACGCTCTCGATCTCCCATGGATCTTTCATCCATTTTTCATCATTCTCGCTCAATGAACAACACTGCTTTTCCACATTTCGATTTGGAATATACCGTCGTAGTAGTAGAAGAACATCTTTTATCGCTGGGTCGGGCTAGAAGAAGTCAAGAATTATCGGGTTTGAGTATTCGACTAGGAAATTTCAGATAATATAGATTTGCTCGCTTCTACCGCTGACCGCGGGCCACGACTTTCATCGGTCATTCCCGCAAATATTCTCTCGTCGTAAAATCCGAAGAAGAATTTCGCTTTCCTTTGATATACTCAATATCAAAGTCAACATCGATAAAATACTTTGCCAAGTAGCAAATATCTGCTTGAAGCTAAATTTTGAACATCTTTTTAAAGATTTGTTTTGGCAAATTGAACAATCAACTCTAATTAAAAAGTGCCGATTTAAAAGATCATCCCAAATTTTAAAACACATTCGACAATCGAAAGGCATTCTTTTTAATAGTAGGATAATTTAAAGAAGGTCCTTTCCAAGTTCCTCAAGTAAAACGTAATAAGATCCTCTTTATTACTTTTAGGATTAAATTGTTTTAAAATACCACCATATCCTCGTATTGGAAGCATCTCATTCGAACGATCTTTTTCCATTCGGATTAGGTAAGGACAAACAAGGTAATCTGCTTAACTCTAGATTTAATTTTTCATCGCATCAAGATGTTCTTCATTCCAAGGTGAAGGATTTTTCCGAAGGTAGTATACGTATTGTAAGCATCTTGGGAAAGATTTGGATAATAATCTTTAATATAATTTAAACTTCCCAAAAATCTCGCAGCTTGATTAATATCTTTTATTTCATCCGAAATTTAGATGCAAATTCAATACATCTATCAATTGGAATAATAGTTCCATTGGAAATATTATGTCCAAGAAATCGATCTTTGTTCGAAAAGTTTCATTTTAAAGGTAAACTACCAAACCATTTTTTATGATAACATTTTTAAAAATATTTAAATGTTTTATATGTTGTTCAATAGATGAAGAGAAAATTAAAACATCATCAATGTAATGTATAATAAATTCAAGAAAGGGTTAAAAATATCATTCATGATGTGTCGAATTTCAAGGTCCATTTTTACTCCAAATGGAAGAACATTCCATTCAGAAGGGCCAAAAGGTATTGTAAAAGCGCTTTATAAGTATCTCGTTTCTAATTTGAATTTGCCAAAACTCGATTTCATATCGAATTTAGAGAAAATAGTGGCATCATGAAGCCTGGCCAAGAAGATCCTTCTTATTCTAATTGGATATCTAATCCATCAAGGGCTTCATTAAGAGGTTTATAATTGATGACGAGTCGTGGAGTTCCTTGTTCAATTTCGAATTTTTATCGACATAAAAGGCAAAGACAACCTGTGGAGAGGTACTAGGTTTTATTAATTTTTTTTCGTTGAGGACTCAATTTCGGCTTTTACAAAGGAGTAAATATTCTTCTTCTTCATCCGACCGGGTCTAGATTTAGTAGGAATATTTTTCTCATTAAAACTAGGATATAAGGAAGAGAAATAATATGTTTCTTCCTGCTCCGTAAAGCATTTGGGACATCACCGCAGCATTTCAAATAAGAGTTTTATGGATTAGTTTAATTTTTTCCTCAGAGAGAAGGTTGTAAAATTCTTTGTTTCAGAGTAAGAAATTTTATTTCTTTCCTAATAAAATTGATTTGTTTTTCTTTTAGAATAAATCATGTTTTTGACTTGATTTAATTCTTTAGTGTAAGGTTCTAGAATAAACTCAAAAAACAATATGTCTCGTTATCGAGAGTCAGATGAATTCCTAAAGTATCAATTTTTGTAATAGCATTAAAAGGCATAGAAATGGAGTGCCTAAAATGATACTTTGATTCATATTATGGATAAGAACAAAAGAAGTAGGTAAACAAAGACCTTGATTACGATTAAGGCTTCGTGAATTTTATACTTTATATTCATAAGATTTCCACTTGCACTAGTTAAAGATTGAGTGGTCTTCCAAAGTATTTGGTAGGATAAGACCTTCCCGGATACGCTCATATCAAAGCACCACTATCAACTAGGCAATGGCGCTTTGATAATAAAGTCCGTTTAATAATAAAAGTAATTCTAATATACCATTTCGAAGACTACTTGATTCATTAACATTAAATAATCGCTCGAGGATTCTCGTTTATCAAAGGATTCGTTGTTTGGAGGATTCTATACTATCCCGCTTGTGATTTAACTTATTTTTAATATTGGTTAAATCTTGAAAGATAATAATATTATTATTTCAGAATTGTATTATTTCGCATTTTAAAATATTTATTTCATTTTTAAACTCGGATTGTAGTTGGCTTTTCAAAGGTAGAAACGCTCAATACGTTTTCATAACCTCTTTCATAATCAGATCGGTTAATAGAAGGGTGTCTTCAAAATTTTCCGTGTTTTATAATGATTTCCAAAATTTTAATTTGATCTCCGGATCTTTAATATGTTCGACGAGGTCTAGAAGGATTTCGTGGTCGCTAAGACATTAATATCGGGACCTCCAATATCTAAACCATTCATCTCGATTTATCGCTTTCCAAAGAATTAGCTTCAGAGTCAGACATACGCTTAATAAAGACAGTTCGACATTGTTCGTTGTCGTAATTATTATCGATTCTAATAGACTTCACCAGATCATTTTTCGAAATGGACTCTTGAGTCATTATTAGACAAAAATTAAGAATTTGCTATTGAATTTCCTCATCAAGGGATAATTCATTGCTTTTGTTTTAATTTTGAATTGCATTTATTAGCAAAGTGTCCTGCCTTTCCGCATTTATAGATTGAATTTTAGATTTATCTTTCTTTTGCTACTCTTTTCTTTTCTCGAAGATTTTTCAGGTTTGGTTTTTGAAGATTTCTTAGAAGAATGTTTTGTGAAGATCTGTAAGGTTTAGAATTTTGTCGCTTTTTAGTTTTCTCAAGATATCGTAATTTTGTGTCATAAGAGAATTGATCGCAAAATTCTCCTATCTCACGTCTTTTCGTGAGATTCTCGCTTTTTTATTAATTGTTGGAGTTTCATATCATTACATAATGATAATCCTCTTCGATAATTATCAAATAAGATGGCCATAAGAATATCGGGTCATAAGGTATACTCATACTTGGCCATGTTTATCTCTAAGTTTTTTTGAACTTTTTTCTCAGAAAAGAAAGTAGGAAGTCCATCTACAAATTTGGCCTTCCAATGTTCATCGTTAGCATTCCGCTTCTTTGCATGACTTTCATTAAAAAGACATCTTTATACCATCTAAAATGGGTCAAGGATGGGCAACGAAGGTTCCGTAAAAGTTCTCTACTTTACTCCAGATTCGATCGTCTCCGGTCCTACAAAATGGTGAACGATAGCTTGAACTAAGTGTAACAAGCATCTTCTTCGGTTTCAGCTTTTAGTAATAGGTCAAGATCATTCTTATAGGATCAAGGATTTCATTTTTGGTTATCATGAGTACATTATCCCACCATCCTTTAAGAATGCCAAGAAAACCATTTACTAAGAAACGCATGATCCGATGGTCTCTGTGGTTTTCATTCTGCTTGGTCGATCGCTGCATACATTAAGATATGATGGATAGTTTCAAAATTTTGATATTCGCTTTACCATCGATATTCCATTCATAGATAGTCTTACCATGGTAAGATTTTTGGGAATGAAGAAAGTCTTCTTCATACGTAATATCCCCGAGGAGAGAGGTCCGGGGTAGTAATACCCATCGGGTCCAGATAGAGCCATTCTATTAATAGGCTTTTCTATTATAGTAGTTTTATTAATATTTTGCATCTCCTAAAATTATTCGGATTTCAAAAATATTAATAGGGAAAAATCTAATCATCTTCTTCATTATCAAGATTACTATTATCGATATGAGAGGAAGGTTGTCCGCACATCATATCGAAATGGGATAAGGACGCGGGTGTGAGTTTTAAATCTTTCATTTTGTTTAAAAGATTATCAATAAAACTATCACTATTTTTAGAAGATTTCATTTTAAAATTACTAACTTCTAAAGGTGGTTTTATAGTCATGTCAAGGTCAATTTTTTGAGGAATAATCGACAATTATCATTAATATGATTTATTTGTTCTTCTATCCTCGTTAACTGCTTTTCCTACAAATAAGGAATAGATTAGTATAATTATTCTGCTTAGACAAAGGCAAAATGTCTTTAATCTTAACATCATCTTCATTGATGAGAAACTTCGTAAATATCAACATACGGATTAATAACTAATGGTTTCAAATTTTCATTTCCGAGCTAAGTTCAAGAGACTTATGAGGGGATGGATAGATTGAATAATATTACCATTTGTAGTAATCCAATCCTTTTGATATCCAGCTAATACATTTAATCGACTTTCATTATAAAATTCGATTTTAGATTAAAATCATAATACCATTTGGCAAATGGTAAAATACATCGTTATTATTCAGATAAGCATAATAATTAGCTTTAATTTCGCTAACTTATCATTATCATGATTTTTAAAATACCAATTTCTAAAATTTTGATATTTATCCCGCATTTAACTCCTCGGTTTAAACATCGCTAATTTTACTATTGGGAGAAAATCCATTTAACACTCAAAATTCATGTCACTAGCAAATGGATCAGAAGGTCTTCTGCTTTTGAGGAGTAACCTCATAAATACCATGAGGTATTTGATTTTCAGAAATATGAATTCCTCTAACAATGTCTTCATTTTTGACAGACTCATTGCTGGGATTTTTAGACTCTTGATAAACAGATTCTAAAGGGTCGTATACGTATTGTTTCAGACGATTCAGAAAATCAATATTATAAGAAATATTGTTTATAGATCGACTTTGTTAAAAGGTCTTTGAAATTTTAAATAAACATTTCCATTATCGGTCCGGATAACATCATCAATGTTTTGTCTAATTATAGGTCCGGTAGAACTAGTGATTAGTAATTTGCCATTGTTTTGGGAAAGTAATTTCTTCCCAAGGATCATTCGAATAGCCACTGACTACTAAAGAGGTTAGTATCAATAAGGACAAGATGTCCTTGTTGGCTTTGCTTTTCGATATAGGGATTTAAAGTCATTAAAACTTTAAGGTGTATACTTAATAAGATGGCAAAAGGAGGGATCCGTAGGTATTCATAACCGTGAGATATAATTCTCATTTCTAAAACTTTCGATGATTATTATCGCTAGGCAATACTTAAATTCGGATAGATATTAAAGTATATCGTCCATGGGCAAGGCTAGTTTCAATAGCTCCCATGAGAGAGGCTTTCCAGCTTAAGACACCTACCATCTCTAAGTGTACACATAATAATCGGGTATTTTGGCCAAGTAAAGTCAAAGGTTTAAAGGCTACTTGACAAGTCCTATATGAACATATTTATATTTTTGCGTAAAAGGGTATAAGTCTTTAACATGCAATAAATATAAAATTTCATTTTTATTCTCAGAAAGGAACAAAGATGCTCAAAGGTTTTTATTATTCTTTTTACCGATAAAATCAAAGGTTCCAATTTTATAAATTGTTTCGGTTTGATTTTAGGAATAGTCCATTTATCTAAGGCTTCCTTTACATCCCGTAGAAGTTGAAGATAAGCTATGAGTTCGGTTGCTTCTATGAGTAATCGTAGAAGTCAAGCTATACCAATTAGGGAAGGATCGGAGAAAAGGGTTGATCAAGCACGCCTCACAACGATTTACAAGAAATAATAGCCACACTCCTCAAGACGGACAAAGGCAAAGATTCAAAACGCGACTTTGGTGACGTCCCACTTAATCAAGAATTAACCCTGATCTATCTTAATTAATACATGGCATAGAATTTTAAAAACATATTATTTATATATTTACAGATAAATTACCACATATATGATCTCATGAAATACTGTTGATTAGGGGGTAGGAGTTCTACCCAAAACTATGTCGGCTATGTGTTTCTTCCTGTATGGCAGTTTTAGTTAAAATAATATAATGTTCTGATATATAAAATTGTTCTAAGAAGTAAGAACGGTTATAATTATCTGTTGCAGATTGATATGTTGTTTTGAATCGATTACTGTTTTCAGTATGGCAATCTAAAAGCTTAAGCAAGGAAACATAATAATTAACGGAAGCAATAATTAAAACTTACAGAAAAGTCTTGGATATCTTCAAACCACAGATTTATATATATATCAAATATTTTACAGAGAGAGGTACAAGGAGAATACAAAAGAAAAATGCTAAGAAAAGTTCTACCTCAACAATGGGTGAGGTCTCCCAATTTATACAAGTGAGAAGATAAGAAAGGATCCGCGGTCCCGGATAAAGGAGTCATTGCGGCCCTTATCTTTTCTTCTTTATATCTCACCGGGAAGTGGAGGGCATGAGACAAGTCATCGATGAGTGGATTACAGCTGGTCAAGGCCTTCGATGATGGAGGACACCGGTCGCTACTTTCTCGATGGTGGAGCTACTGTGGTTGTCCTTTTCTAATTATCGACATCAGAATGGAGGATAGCTTTATGCTTTTCCTTTTCCTTTCTTGTCTTGTTCCATTTTTTCTCAAATCATGGAGGTGAGAGAGTCCCAAAAGTCTCCCATCGTAGGCTCTTGCCTCGACTTTCTCCGCCTAAGACATTGAATTCATTGTCGTTCTATTCGTATTCTTCATTATCGCTAATAGCTTTTCATGGAACCGCTGCTCATGTGAATGATTGTAAGAATTGGGTTTTCATATAGTCCATGGTCTTGACTATTAATTCGCTTTCGCTTAGATTTGGAAATTTTGCTTTAAATCGGGCCAATCTTGACAAAAGGATTAATCGATGATGGTGCCGGCAAAGCTTGAGAGGATAACATCCAAGCAGCCTCGGGTATGGTTCTCAGATAGATTTCAAAAGTTCTAGTAACGTGATTAAGACCTTTATCCCACCACTTGGTAAAAAATACTCTTTTTAAGCGAGGATTTTATTCTCGATAATCAGATCGAAAATCCCACTTCCAAATCCAAGGAATTCCAAAACGGATTATGAAATAGGTAAACAGCTTCAGACAGATAACTCTTTATTTATCGGGTATACGGGCATAAGCAACTTGCCATTCTTTGAATGTCGTTTCAATAGATTTCGTAGAGTTTCTATGGTAATTCCAAGTTTATCCCACCAAACTAAAAACCAATTGGGAATTTCATTTTTAGAACATCCGACAGATACGGATAAACCAGAATGGTTACGGATAGATTCTCGATAATAGAAAACATGCAAAGGAATCAATATAATCCCAATAGTCAGATTCGGTTTCGCTAGATGATCGGAATCAACAAAGACAGTGGTATGAGGATTAATACCCCAATTGGCAAGAGGCATAATACTCGACAAAGGGTTTTACCGTATTGAATCGGGCTAGTTGGTTTAGATGGATCATGAAGTTTATGCTTAATGTCCATAGATGTCGTTTCAATAATAATCGCTTCATACACATAGCGACATCGGTTAAAGCGGGAGGAGACCGCTGAGTCGTTAAATAACGCCTCTTGATCTCCCATGGATCTTTCATCCATTTTTCATCATTCTGCTCAATGAACAATACTGCTTTTCCACATTTCGATTTGGAAATATCGTCGGCAAGTAGAAGAACATCTTTATCGTCATCGCTAGAAGAAGTCAAGAATTATCGGGTTTGAGTATTCAGACTAGGAAATTTCAGATAATATAGATTTGCTTCGCTTCTACCGCCGATCGGGCCACGACTCTCATCGGTCATTCCCGCAAATATTCTCCGTCGTAAAATCCCAGAAGAATTTCGCTTCCTTTGATATACTCAATATCAAAGTCAACATCGATAAAATACTTTGCCAAGTAGCAAATATCCGCTTTTGAAGCTAAATTTTGAACATCTTTTTAAAGATTTGTTTTGCAAATTTAACAATCAACTCTAATTAAAAAGTGCCGATTTAAAAGATCATCCCGAAATTTTAAAACACATTCGACAATTGAAAGGCATTCTTTTTAATAGTAGGATAATTTAAAGAAGGTCCTTTCCAAGTTCCTCAAGTAAAACTAATAAGATCCTCTTTATTACTTTTAGGATTAAATTGTTTTAAAATACCACCATATCCTCGTATTGGAAGCATCATTCGAACGATCTTTTTCCATTCGGATTAGGTAAGGACAAACAAGGTAACTGCTTAACTCTAGATTTAATTTTTCATCGTGATCAAGATGTTCTTCATTCCAAGGTGAAGGATTTTCCCAAGGCGTAGTATACGTAATAGAAGCATCTTGGGAAAGATTTGGATAATAATCTCAATATAATTTAAACTTCCCAAAAATCTCTCTCAGCTTGATTAATATCTTTTATTTCATCCTAAATTTAGATGCAAATTCAATATATCTATCAATTGGAATAATAGTTCCATTGGAAATATTATGTCCAAGAAATCGATCTTTGTTTCGAAAAGTTTCATTTTGGGGCGTAAACTACCAAACCATTTTTTATGATAACATTTTTAAAAATATTTAAATGTTTTATATGTTGTTCAATAGATGAAGAGAAAATTAAAACATCATCAATGTAATGTATAATAAATTCAAAGAAAGGGGTTAAAAATATCATTCATGATGTGTCGGAATTTCAAGGTCCATTTTTTACTCCAAATGGAAGAACATTCCATTCAGAGGGCCAAAAGGTACCGTAAAAGCAGCTTTTATAAGTATCCGTTTCTAATTTGAATTTGCCAAAATCCTCGATTTCATATCGAATTTAGAGAAAATAGTGGCATCATGAAGTTCTGGCCAAGAAGATCCTTCTTATTCTAATCGATATCTAATCCATCAAGGGCTTCATTAAGAGGTTTATAATTGATGACGAGTCGTGGAGTTCCTTGTTCAATTTCTCAATTTTTATCGACATAAAAGGCAAAGATAACCTGTGGAGAGGTACTAGGTTTTATTAATTTTTCCATTGAGGACTCAATTTTGCTTTTACAAAGGAGTAAATATTCTTTCTTCATCCGACCGGGTCTAGATTTAGTAGGAATATTTTTCTCATTAAAACTAGGGATATAAGGAAGAGAAATAATATGTTTCTTCCTGCTCCGTAAAGCATTTGGGACATCACCGCAGATTTCAAATAAGAGTTTTATGGATTAGTTTAATTTTTTTCCGTAGAGAAGGTTGTAAAATTCTTTGTTTCAGAAGTAAGAAATTTTATTTCTTTCAATAAAATTGATTTGTTTTTTCTTTAGAATAAATCATGTTTTTGACTTGATTTAATTCTTTAGTGTAAGGTTCAGAATAAACTCAAAAACAATATGTCTCGTTATCGAGAGTCGTATGAATTCCTAAAGTATCAATTTTTGTAATAGGCATTAAAAGGCATAGAAATGGAGTGCCTAAAATGATACTTTGATTCATATTACTTGATAAGAACAAAAGAAGTAGGTAAACAAAGACCTTGATTACATTAAGGCTTCGTGAATTTTATACTTTATATTCATAGATTTCCACTGCACTAGTTAAAGATCGAGTGGTCTTCGAAAGTATTTGGTAGGATAAGACCTTCCCGGATACAGCTCATATCGCGCACCACTATCAACTAGGGCAATGGCGCCTTTGATAATAAAGTCCGGTTTAATAATAAAAGTAATTCTAATATACCATTTCGAAGACTACTTGATTCATTAACATTAAATAATGCTCAGAGGATTCTCGGTTTATCAAAGGATTTGGGTTGTTTGGAGGATTCTATACTATCCTCGTTTGTGATTTAACTTATTTTAATATGGTTAAATCTTGAAAGATAATAATATTATTATTCTCAGAATTGTATTATTTCGCATTTTAAAATATTTATTTCATTTTTTAAACTCGGATTGTAGTTGGCTTTCAAAGGTAGAAACGCTCAATACGTTTCATAACCTCTTTCATAATTGCATCTTGGTTAATAGGAAGGGTGTCTTCAAATTTTCCGTGTTTTATAATGCATTTCCAAAAATTTTAATTTGATCTCCGGATCTTTAACTGCTCTACGAGGTCTAGTAAGGGATTTCGGTGGTCGCTAAGACATTAACATGGGACCTCCAATATCTAAACCATTCATCTCGATTTATTGCTTTCCAAAGAATTAGCTTCAAAGAGTCAGACACGCTTAACAAAGATGACAGTTTGACATTGTTCGTTGTCGTAATTATTATCGATTCAATAGATTTCACCAGATCATTTTTTGAGTCGACTTTGAGTCATTTTTAGACAAACTATCACCGCTTTTAGAAGATTTCATTTTAAAATTACTAACTTCTAAAGGTAGTTTTATAGTCAAGTGTCAAGGTCAATTTTTGAGGAATAATCGACAATTATCATTAATATGATTTATTTGTTCTTCTATCCTCGTTAACTGCTTTCCTACAGCTTTGAAAGAATAGATTATTATAATTATTCTGCTTAGACAAAGGCAAAATGTCTTTAATCTTAACATCATCTTCATTGATGAGAAACTTTAAATATCAACATACTGGATTAATAACTAATGGTTTCAAATTTTTATTTCCTAGCTAAGTTCAAGAGACTTAGAGAGGGGATGGATAGATTGAATAATATTACCATTTGTAGTAATCCAACTTTTGATATCCAAGCTAATACATTTAATTGACTTTCATTATAAAATTCTGATTTTAGGACAAAATCATAATACCATTTGGCAAATGGTAAAATACACTGGTTATTATTCAGATAAGCATAATAATTAGCTTTAATTTCTACTAACTTATCATTATCATGATTTTTAAAATACCAATTTCTAAAATTTCGATATTTATCCCCGCATGAACTCCCTGGTTTAAACATCGCTTAATTTTACTATTGGGAGAAAAATCCATTTAACACTCAAAATTCATGTCACTAAGAATCGGATCAGAAGGTCTTTTGTTTTGAGGAGTAACCTCATAAATACCATGAGGTATTTGATTTTCGTAAATATGAATTCCTCTAACAATGTCTTCATTTTGATGACAGACTCATTGTCGGGATTTTAGACTCTTGATAAACAGATTCTAAAGGGTCGACATACGCATTGTTCAGACGATTCAGAAAATCAATATTATAAGAAATATTGTTTATAGATCGACTTCTGGTTAAAAGGTCTTTGAAATTTTAAATAAACATTTCCATTATCGGTCCGGATAACATCATCAATGTTTTGTCTAATTATAGGTCCGGTAGAACGGCAGATTAGTAATTTGCCATTGTTTTGGGAAAGTAATTTCTTCCCAAGGATCATTCTCGAATAGCCACTGACTACTAAAGAGGTTAGTATCAATAAGGACAAGATGTCCTTGTTGGCTTTGCTTTTCGATATAGGGATTTAAAGTCGTTAAAACTTTAAGGTGTATACTAATAAGATGGCAAAAGGAGGGGATCCGGTAGGTATTCATAACCGTGAGATATAATTCTCATTTCTAAAACTTTTGATGATTATTATCGCTAGGCAATACTTAAATTTGGACAGATATTAAAGTATACCAGTCCATGGGCAAGGCTAGTTTCAATAGCTCCCATGAGAGAGGCTTTCCAGCTTAAGACACCTACCATCTCTAAGTGTACACCTAACACCGGGTATTCGGGGCCAAGTAAAGTCAAAGGTTTAAAGGCTACTTGGACAAGTCCTATATGAACATATTTATATTTTTGCGTAAAAGGGTATAAGTCTTCAACATGCAATAAATATAAATTTCATCGTTATTATTCAGAAAGGAACAAAGATGCTCAAAGGTTTTTATTATTCTTTTTACCGATAAAATCAAAGGTTCCAATTTTATAAATTGTTTCGGATTGATTTTAGGAATAGTCCATTTATCTAAGGCTTCCTTTACATCTTCGATAAGCTATGAAGTTCTATTGGCTCTAATCGTAGGTCAAGCATTAGCTACGGTAGAAAGAGAGGTTGAAAAATTAGTCATTTTCAAGGGTGACCATATATGTGTAATCTATGAGTAATATATTCACTAATATGTTAATAACTTAATATGGCTCTGATACCAATTAGGGGAAGGATCGGAGAAAAGGGTTGATCAAGACGCCCTCACAATCCATTTACAAGAAATAATAGCCACACCTCAAGACTTTATTAAAGGCAAAGATTCAAAAAGCGACTTTGGTGACGTCCCACTTAATCAAGAATTAACCCTGATCTATCTTAATTAATACATGGCATAGAATTTTAAAAACATACGCGCCAGTAAGGAGAAATTCTTATTGGAAAGCCCCCTCTTTCCTAGGAACTGCCTGGTTGTCAATATTGTGATTCTGTAATATTATTTGTGAATAATTAATTATTGATTCATATGATGAGGAAAATATTGATTTTATGTGGATATAGATGGAGAAAATTTTTAATGTGACAATTGTTGAAAATTGAAATTTTATCTTTTCTTGATAAAATAATTCATTTAAATATATATATTATTATATTTTAATAAAATAATAATGGTGATATTTTTACAACAAATGTGGGATATATGAGTATACGAGGAGGAAGAGTATTTTTTGTTGCAATAAATGTTTAAAACATGTTAAACATGCTCAATGGACCCCATTTATCGATCAAATTTGATTATAGCCTCTAAAATCGCCTGCTTGTGGATTTTGGTCAATTTTGCTTGCAATTTAGAAAACTTTCTTCCGCAAAGTTGTAGAGAATTGAATTTCCTATAAAACTCGCGAGATTTGAATTTTCCGATAAAAGGGATATTTATTGTGAATTATCAAGTTCAAGTTCAAATAATTGATTTTTGGAAGTTTAAATTATTTTAAATAATAAAAACGTTTTTAATAAGGTAGGTGTGCCCACTAGCATGGAAAAGAGCTAAGATCGATTGTCCAAGGTGTGCGTGAAGATATATATATATATATTAATATTTTAATAAATTTTAATAAATTTTTGGTGTTCTAAGCATTTTCCTATAAATAGGTGCTTAGGTTAGAATTGAAAATCACACCGTAAATCAAGTTTTCTCTCTATATTATCGAGTTTATTCTTGTGAGTATTTTGAGTATACTTTGAGTATTGCTATACGGTGAAAGTTCAAGTTATATTTTATATCCAAAGATTCCAGCTTAAGTACCGCCTTTCCGAGGTAAGGATATTATTATTTTTTCAGAATGATATTATTTCTTCAATATCATTATGTCAAATATTGATCCAAGTTTTTATCAAATTTGGAACTTTTGTGCCTGGAGTTACTATTCACGATATGGCACTATTCACGATACTAAGATTATTCACTTAATATTTCAAGACTATTCATCTAAAAATGAAAATTTTTCTTTTCGTCCGAAATATCTATTCGGATACTAGCTTTGATTGTATCCATGTTTTGACTATTCTTGAATTTTTTACACCACTATGATTATTTTTGAGGTATTTTGGACGCGGATAAAACAAAGTACTAATCCTTAATCCTTAATCCTTGTCATTTTGTTTCAATCGATTCGCTTAAAAAAAAAAAATATTTTTCATCATCCTCGCCTTAAATGATGATATTATTGAATATCTTTGGCCCAGTAGCAAAGATGAATGATTTCGATGAATATCTTTGGCTATATAGTGCAAAGATGAATGATTTTTGATGAATATCTTTGGCCCGTAGTGCAAAAAGATGAACACGTGTTTAGATGAACATGATTAATCGGGTGAATGTCCTCGGCTCAGTAGTGCAAGGATGAATATATGATTCCGTATATATATCGATTGATGTTATGTGGATAAAATATTGATGATGGATCGTTAAATTCATAGATATTAGTAGATTTCATCCTCTACGAACTCTTCTATGAATTAATATTTTCCATCATGCGAAAGTATTGATTTAAAACTTGTTGTCTATTGTATTCTATTAAATTTTTTTCCTCGTGAAGACTAACGATAATTTGTTCTCAGATTATCTTAGTCATAATATTCTTTATCGGGCTAGTTGAGCTCACCCTTTCCTTTTTGTTCCATTTTTCTTCTCGTGAGGCTAGAATGTAATGAGTATTTAGCTCGGGGTATGGAATGATGGTTTTAGAGAGTTGTTTAGTAGTCCTTACCATTTTTGTAAAATAATGTATCAATAATTATGATGAGGATTTATTTGTATGTGGATATTGTTTAGATGGCAATATCTCAGATTTAAACTCACAGCTTTTATCGTTGAAATAATAAAGTCAGTAGTTGTTTCGCACTGTATCGACAACTCGTAATGGGTGATGTATACCTATTTTGGGGGTGTCACAGCTTGGTATCGAGTTTAGGATATGATCTCCATGAGATCGGGAATAGAACTAGAGGGGAGAGACGAGTAAATCCTTCGCTAAAGTGTGTCCTACCTAAGCTTTTTTTTAGTTGGTCAAGATATAGGATATTATGTGATATATTGATTTCCTAAATTAACCCTTATTTTATGACAAGATTTGAGAATGTCGACTAAGAATATTAACAATGGAAATGAGACCGTGGAGACGCTCAGACTCACCAACGAGGAGAGAACGTGCAACAGATCGGTAATGTTCCTCCTATGAACAACACCACTGAAAGCGAGATGATGAACGAGGGATGTTTAGAAGCTTTTTACAGCTCATGCAAAATCGCATTTAAGGAGACTCGTGTTCAAAACATAGGAGGAAATGATAGCAATTCACAAGTTGTCACAAATGCAAGCGCTCAAAGAGTTGGGACCACCAGAATTTAAGGGAAAGCCTGATCCGATCATGGCGGAAACATGGGTCAAACAAATTACCAAGATATTCGATGTCTTGGGATGCACGGAGGAACAAAAGGTTCTATTCACCACCTTTATGTTCCGTATGAAAGGCGTATCATCGGTGGGAGTCGTGAAGCTGCACTCCATCCAACCAAGACTCAAAGATATCTGGGAGACGCTTTTCAAAACTATTTAATGACAAATACTTTCCCGAAAGTGTTCGCTATATGAAGGAAGTGGAGTTTATTAGATCGAGCAGTAACAACATGACGGTCTCAAAGACGAGGCTTAAGTTTGCAGAGTTATCCGTGTTTGCACCTCATTTGGTGGAGAATGAGGAACGATGACGCGGATGTTTCGAGAGGTTTCAAACCCGACATACGCCAAGATCTCATCTCTCATAAATTTTCTTTATTCAGATGTTGTTAATAGGGCTCAATTGTTAGAGCGAGATAACGAGTACTGGCCAACCGAGGTACCACAATCGGATTATACCGGAGATATAGAACAACAAAACAACAATAACCAAAGGAGAAAGAAAAAGACGGACAAAATGGTAACCACTCGGTGGTAATCATGGCCATGAAAAAAGAAGAAGCGAAGTTAGAGGAGATTTTAAAAAGAGGAGATTCAACAACGACCATGTGAAGACGATAAAAGCAAGCAAAGAAAGAATCGGGTTCCAAGGAGGAGAACCACCACCGGCCATATGCTATAAATGCGGAAAGAGGGACATATCACCAAACCGCCCACAACAGCCTGTATGCTATAATTATGGAAAGGAAGGACATATCGCCGAGATCGCACCAGAGTGAAACCTAGTTCAATGGGGATTCGTGACTCAAAAGATCGTCCCAAAAAGTCAAAGTCAATCTGTTCTCTAAAGAGCGTTTGTTGTGATCGGTCAAAATGCGAGGAACCCAAACGAGGTGATCATCACGTAAGCTATTTATAAATTCTTGTGAAGTTTATACTTTACTAGATACCGGTGCATACCCATTCATTTATCTCTCCTACTTGTGCTCAACGCTTAAATTTGACTCCGAAAAATTAGACTTTGACCTATCTCGTGGAAACTCCGTTAGAGAAACTTTCATCACATCCATCGCTTATATATATTGTTTGATCCAAGTTGGCACCATCACCTTACCCGCTGACCTTATCTCTTTAAAGATACTTGCTTTTGATGTGATTTTAGGGATTGATTGGTTAACTACTCATCATGCCAAAATTGATTGTTTTCGTAAGGTTGTTAGCTTTCATATTCCTAAACAACCCGTCAGATTTAATTCAAGCAACTAAACCATTAAAATCAATCACCGCCATATCTAATCATAAAGCTATTCGCTTATTGAAAAATGGATGTCAAGCTATTTTAGCCCATGTTATGGATTTGAATAAAGACACGCCAAAATTGAATAATATTCCCGTTGTTATTAACTTTTCCGACGATTTTCTCAAGAACTTCCTGGCCTACCCCGTAACGTGAAGTTGAATTCTTTATCGACCTTGAACCCGCATAAAGCCTATTTCTAAAACCCCATATCGAATGGCTCCTATTGAACTTCAGAGTTAAAGGTCCAACTACAGAATTGTTGGACATCTGCTTCATTCGGCCCCAAGACATCTCCTCGGGGTGCTCCTGCTTTATTCAGAAAGAAGAAAGACGGAGTATACGATTTTGTATCGACTATCGTGAATTGAACCATGTCACCATCAAGAATAGGTATCCTCTACCTCGATTGATGACTTGTTTGACCGCTTGCAAGGAGCACAATTCTTTTCAAAATTGATCTTCGCTCGGATATCATCAAATTGAAAATTAGAATCGAGGATATTCCAAAGATCGCCTTTTTAACTCCCAGTATGGCATTATGAATTTTAGTTATGTCTTTCTTGATTGACTAATGCTCCCGCGCTTTCATGGATATGATGAATCGAGTATTCAAAGAATATTTGGATAAATTCGTTGTTGTCTTTATTGATGACATCCTCATATATTCCAAAAGCCGTGAAGATCATGAGCACCATTTGAAGTCGGGTACTCCAAAGGCTTCGTGAAAACAAGCTATATGCTAAGTTGAAGAAATGCGAAGTTCGCTCGAGGAAGTAGCATTCCTTGGGCACGTGGTGTCAAAACATGGAGTATCCGCTGACCTGCCAAGATCAAGCAATACAAAGTTGGGGAGCAACCAAGCCATGGATCAAGACGTAGCTTTTTGGGTTTAAATGGTTATTATTCTGAGATTCGTGGAAGGGTTTTCTCGAATCGCTATCCGCTAACTCATCCGACTCAAAGGATACAAAATTCATATGGAGCGAGGAATGCGAGAAGAGTTTCCAAGAGCTTAAGAGGAGACTCATTTTAAGACTGCTTTTAACAATACCATCCTGCACGGATGGATTTTTTATCTACAAATGATGCTTTCTAGCAAAGGGTTAGGATGCTCATGCAACATGGGAAAGTCATAGCCTATGCCTCATGATAACTTAAAGAATATGAGAGGAATTATCCTACCATGATCTAGAGTGGCAAGCAAATGTAAGCTGCGCTTAAAGATATAGAGGCACTATCTATATGAGGAGAAAGTGGAGATATATTCGCACCATAAAAGCCTTAAATATTTCTTCACTCAAAAGAACTCAACACGCTAAGCAATGACGCTGGCTCGAGCTATTGAAAGACTATACCACACTATTCAATACCATCCTAGAAAAGCGAACGTAGTAGCCGACGTTAAGTAGAAGATCATATGCGCAGAACGAAAAGCGATGATGTCAAGTATACGACAGAGCCAACTTTAATAGAAAAAGTTAAGGTTGCTTCAAGCCACCGACCGAGCCGATGCATATGAACGAAGAAAGTACAAGAAGGTGCTATTCCTAAGCGGTAGAATTGATGAAGAAGGAATACTTGAGTCCACCTGCATTTCAGGTTCCTAACGATTCTTATTTGAAGTACAAGATCATGATGTAGGCATAATAATACACCATTTGCAATCCATCCTCGAAGTACTAAATGTATCGTGATCTTCTACATACATTTTGGTGGAATAATATGAAGAGAGAGATTACAAAGTTTATCTCAACATGTATAACTTGTCAACGGTAAAGGCGAGCATCAAGTGCCTAAGGGACCATTGTAACCACTTGAGATTCCAAATGGAAGTGGGAACACATTACCATGGACTTCAAGCATTGGGTCTTCCCACGGCTTTCAAGGCATAAATGCTATTTGGGTTATTGTTGATAGATTAACCAAGTCTCGCACATTTTTGCCAATACGGAGACTTATTCTCTTAAACGCCTTGCTAGATGTATGTAAATGAGATTGTGAGGTTGTATGGCATGCCAAGATCTATAGTTTCGGATCTTGACCCAAGATTCACTTCAAGATTTTGGGTTAGCTTGCAAAAAGCTATGGGTACGGATTTATTTATCGGGATTCTAAGATACCATCCTCAAACCGACGACAATCGTAAAGGACTATTCAAACTCTTGAAGATTTATTAAGACTCGTGTCCTAGACTTCAAGGGCGGCTGGGATAGGTATTTACCATGGTGGAATTCTCCTACAACAACAAAGCTTATCGTGCAAGTATAGTGTGGCTCCATATGAAGCATTATATGGACGAAAGTGTCGCTTCCAATATGTTGGGATGAGGTGGGTGAAGCAACATTGTTGGGACCCGAAGTTAAGACGTATGACTACCAAAAAGATCCAAATGAATCGACAACGTATACAAACAAGACAAGATCGATAAAAAGAGTTATGCGGATCTTCATCGAAAGGACGGGAATTTAGTATGGGGATCATGTATTGTCATGAAGTTGCTCCATGGAAGGGAGTTACAAGATTTGGGAAGAAAGGAAAGCTCAATCCACATTTATTGGTCCATTTCAAATTCTCGACCGAGTAGGAAATGTAGCCTATAGACTCGCGTTAGCATTTCACAAAGATGTCTCGTGTTCATAATGTGTTTCACATATCCGCATTTCGTAAATATGTGAAAGACCCAACCACGTTATTGAAGTTAGAACCGGACGAGAGATAGCCAAGACTTAACGATGAGGAGGTACTGCCAAGATCTTGGATAGAAGGAGCATGTCCTACGACGAAGGTCATACCACAAGTTAAAGTCTTGTGGAGGAACCATGCTATAGAAAAAATGATCTGGGAATTGGAAACGAAAATGAAAGCGAGGTATCCTCACCTTTTCGAAACACCAGGTACGTATGTCAATTTCGAGGACGAAATTTCATAAGGAGGGGAGGTTGTAAGACCCCAAATAATTAATAAATGAAATTTAATTTCCTCTAATTATTATTTTGAAATAGTAAGGGTTGATGTGATTAATGTGGATAGTTATGGTTAAAATACGCAAATATTTCAAAATAAGCAAGTGGTTATAAAATATTCATTGTTGTTGGGGAATATTCATTTGGTCGTGAAATATTCGTACTGTCGGAGAATATTCGTACGACGGCGCAGCCATGAGTGAGCCCCATAACGGAAAGCGATTGGAGGAAGAAAACGACAAATATAAGTTGTTTAAAAATAACGGTGTAGTTGTTACCGCTATTAATCGTTGGAATAATTCTTATGGTTAAAACACAAGAATACGCGTTGTTGATAAGAAGATACCAGATTGCACCAATTATCGACTTTTACGTAAGATGGCACTACTCAATAATGGTTACAAAGAATTATCGCTCAAAGATTTTATTGGTTCAATAATTGTTGCGTTGATATTTTATATTGTTGTTGTTTCAATAATTGTCATTACACAAGATTTTTCATTATCGGCAATAATTCATATTATCCGGAATAATATTATTAGATAACATTATTGGCAATGTCTAGAAAGTTCTATCTAAGGAGAGGTTTGGTCACCTAATCGCTGCTACCAAGAAGGAGAAATTTTATCGAAAGCCCCTCTTTCCGGAACCGCTCGTCACAATATTGGATTCTCGTAATATTATTTGTGAATAATTAATTATTGATATATGATGAGGAAAATATTGATTTTATGTGGATATAGATGGAGAAAATTTTAATGTGACAATTGTTGAAAATTGAAATTTTATCTTTTTCGATAAAATAATTCATTTAAATATATATATTATTATATTTTAATAAAATAATAATGGTGATATTTTTTACAACAAATGTGGGATATATGAGTATACGAGGAGGAAGAGTATATTTTGTTGCAATAAATGTTTAAAACATGTTAAACATGCTCATGGACCCCATTTATCGATCGAAATTTGATTATATTTCTAAAATCGCCTGCTTGTGGATTTGGCCAATTTTGCTTGCAATTTAGAAAAACTTTCTTCCGTAAAGTTGTAGAGAATTGAATTTCCTATAAAAACTCGCGAGATTTGAATTTTCGACAAAAGGGATATTTATTGTGAATTATCAAGTTCAAGTTCAAATAATTGATTTTGGAAGTTTAAATTATTTTAAATAATAAAAACGTTTTTAACAAGGTAGGTGTGCCCACTAGCATGGAAAAAGAGCTAAGATCAGATTGTCCAAGGTGTGCGTGAAGATTATATATATATATTAATATTTTAATAAATTTTTTTTCGCTTTGGTGTTCTAAGCATTTTCCTATAAATAGGTGCTTAGGTTAGAATTGAAAATCACACCGTAAATCAAGTTTTCTCTCTATATTATCGAGTTTATTCTTGTGAGTATTTTGAGTATACTTTGAGTATTGCTATACGGTGAAAGTTCAAGTTATAGCCTATATCCAAAGATTCCAGCTTAGAAGTATCGCTTTCCGAGGTAAGGGATATTATTATTTTTCAGAATGATATTATTTCTTCAATATCATTATGTCAAATATTGATCCAAGTTTTTATCAAATTTGGAACTTTTGGTGTCTGAGTTATTATTCACGATATGGCACTATTCACGATACTGGTGATTATTCATTTAATATTTAAGACTATTCATCGAAAAATGAAAATTTTTCTTTTCGTCTAAAATATCTATTCGGATACTAGCTTTGATTGTATCCATGTTTTGATCATTCTTGAATTTTACACCACTATGATTATTTTTGAGGTATTTTTGGACGTGGATAAAAAAGTATTTAATCCTTAATCCTTAATCCTTGTCATTTTGTTTCAATTGGATTCGCTTTCTTTAAAAAAAATATTTTTCATCATCCTCGGCCTTAAATGATGATATTATTGAATATCTTTGGCCCAGTAGTGCAAAGATGAATGATTTTCGATGAATATCTTTGGCCTATAGTGCAAAGATGAATGATTTTTGATGAATATCTTTGCCCGAAAGTGCAAAGATGAACAGTGTTTAGATGAACATGACTAATCGGTGAATGTCCTCGGCTCAGAAAAAGGATGAATATATGATTCCAGATATATATTGATTGATGTTACAGGATAAAAATATTGATGATGGATCGTTAAATTCATAGATATTAGTAGATTTCATCCTCTACGTAACTCTTCTATGAATTAATATTTTCCATCATGAGTATTGATTTAAAACTTGTTGTCTATTGTATTCTATTAAATTTTTTTTTCCTGTTGAAGACTAACGATAATTTGTTCAGATTATCTTAGTCATAATATTCTTTATCGGGCTAGTTGAGCTCACCCTTTTCCTTTTTGTTCCATTTTTTTCTCAGAGGCTAGAATGTAATGAGTATGCAGTGGGGTATGGAATGATGGTTTTAGAGAGTTGTTTAGTAGTCCTTACCATTTTGTAAAATAATGTATCAATAATTATGATGAGGATTTATTTGTATGTGGATATTGTTTAGATGGCAATATCTCAGATTTAAACTCACGCTTTTCATTGTTGTAATAATAAAGTTGTAGTTGTTTCATGCACTGTATTGACAACTCGTAATGGGTGATGTATACCTATTTTGGGGGTGTCACAATCGCCTCGTGGTGTTGTTCATGTGAGGAACATTGTCACTGTCTGCACGCTCTCCTCGTGGTGAAGACAAAGCGCTCCACCGCCCTCATTTATTCCACCGTTAACATTCTCAATCGACGGCCTCAAATATTGCCATAAACAAAGGTTAATTAAGGAAATCAATATATCACATAATATCCCTATATATCGACTAACTAACAAATAAGCTTAGTAGGACACACTGTAGAAGGATTTACTCGCCCTCCCCTCTTAGTTCTATTCCCCGATCTCTGCCAGAGATCATATCCCTAAGCTCTGATACCAACTTTGACGTCCCCAAAATAGGTATATATCACCCATTCTGAGTTGTCAATATATGGTACAAAAACAACTACAACTTCATTATTACAACAGTAAAACTGTGAGTTTAAATACAAATATTATCTTCTAGACAATATCTATACTCAAATAAATCCTCATCACAATTATTTATACATTATTTTACAAAAATGGTGAGGACTACTAAACAACTTTCTCTATAACCATCATTCCATACCCCGACTTGTACTCGCTTACATTCTCGCCTCGAGAAGAAAAATAGAAACAAAAGGAAAAGGGTGAGCTCAACAAGCCCCAAGAAAGAACATTATGACTAAGATAATATAAAACAAATTATCGCTTTGTCTTCAACAGGAAAATCTCGAGAGAGAATATAATAAACAACAAGTTTTAGATCAATATTCGCAATGAAAATAATAATTCATAGAAGATTTACGTAGAGGATGAAATCTACTAATATCTATGAATTTAACAGTCCATCATCATTATTTAATCCCTGTAACATCAATCAATATTCATCTTGAATCAAATATTCATCTTTGCACCATGTGCCAAAGATATCTCAACACTGCTCATCTCAAGCACTACGCCAAAGATATTCATCATAAAATCGTTAATCTTTGCACTACAGGCCAAAGATATTCAATTATATCATCATTTAAGACTGAGGATGATGAAAAATATTTTAAAGAAAACGAATCCAGTGAAGCAAAAGAATAAATGTTAAGGATTCGTATTTCAGCTATTTCATGTCTAAAAATACCTCATAAATTATCATAGTGGTGTAAAATTCAAGAATGATCAAAACATGGATACAATCAAAGCTAGTATCCATAATAGATATTTTGGACGAAAAGGAAAATTTTCATTTTTCAATGAATAGTGTCGTATTCATGAATAGTGCCGTATACGTGAATAGTGCCGTATACGTGAATAGTAATCCCGACACAAAAAGTTCTAAATTTGATTAAAAGTTCAGATCAATACTTCGACATAATGAAATTGGAAGAATTAATATCATTTTTTTAAAAAATAATATCCCTTACCTCGAAAAGATTAAGTACTTCTAAATTGAATATGGGTATAGTCTTTCAAGGAAACTTCAGACCGTATAACAATACTCAAAGTATCAAAATCCTCACAAGAATACGCTTAATATATAGAGAGAGAAATAAAGAGAAAACTTCAATTTCTGGTGTAATTTTTAATTCTAACCTAAGCACCCTATTTATAGGAAAATAGTTGTAACACCAAAAAGTAAAATTTAATATAATATTAATATATATAAACAAAATTTTACGCCCATTTTTGGCAACTGAATTCACCACCAATGTTTGCCCACAATAATGACAAAAAAAAAAACGCTTTTGTTATTAAAACAATTAAAACTTCAAAAATTAATTATTAGGGAACTTGTAACTTCAATAATTCATAATAAATAGCTCTTTTGTCGAAAAATTCAAAACACGCTTACTTTCCATAGGAAATTCCATTATCTACAACTTTGCAGAAGGAAGTTTTTCTAAATTCCAAACAGAAATTGACCAAAATTCACAAACGGACGATTTTATAGGCTATAATTAAATTTCAGTCAAGAAATGGGGTCCTTATATGAAAAACATGTTTTAAATATTTTTGGCAATAAAAATACTCCTCCTCCTCATATACTCATATATCCCATATTCATTGTAAAGATATCACCGTTATTATATTATAATAATACAATAATATACTTAAATGAATTATTTTATCAGAAAAAGATAAAATATTAATTTTCAACAATTGTCACATTAAAAATTTTCTCCATCTATATCCACATAAAATCAATATTTTCCTCATCATATAAATCAATAATTAATTATTCACAAATAATATTACAGTAATCACAATTATGACAACCAGTGCGCCTCCCAAGAAAGAGGGGCTTTCAATAAGGATTTCTCCTCATCATGGCGCCAAGCAATTAGGTGACCAAACTCTCCTTAGATGTAACTTTCTAGACATTGCCAATAATATTATCTAATAATATTATTCAGATAATATGAATTATTGCTTCGATAATGAAAAAATCTTGTAAAGTGACAATTATTGAAACACAAAGAATATAAAATATCAACGTAGCAATTATTGAATCAATAAAATAAAATATTGAAGCAAGAATTACCGTAATAATTATCGAGTAGTGCCTTTCACGTAAGAATCAATAATTGTTGCAATACCTAAGTGCCACGTGTGTTTTAACCAATTTAGTATTTTAATAAAAGATTAACTCAGAATAACCACGCCGTTATTTTTAAATAACTTATATTTGTCATTTTCTTCATCCAATCGTTTTTCGTTATGGGGCCCACACAAGGTCATACTCATGGCCGTATTTAATATTACCCGACAAAGAAGAATATTCCACCACCAAGCTTAATATTTTATAACCACTTGCTTATTTGAAATATTTGTGTATTTTACCCATAACTATCCACATTAATCAAATCAATCCTTACTATTTCAAAATAATAAATAGAGAAAATTTAATTTCATTAACAATAAGTTGGGATTTTACACGTAAGGGGTATTATTCTTTCGTATTCATGAAGAGAATTATTTTCTTTCAATATTCGTAAGAGTTGTTATTCCATTCTTCATTATTATGTTAGAATAACCAGTTTATGCGAAGTATCGCATACATGGTGAAATTCTTCTGTTATTCCATTTTTATTATTATGTTGGAATAACCTGTTTTTGCGAAGTACTGCATACATGGTGAAATTCTTATATTATTCCATTCTTTATCATTATGTTAGAATATTTTGTATGTGCTTTACGCATGACCTGGTTCTATTATTTATCATTCTGTTGGAACATCCTGTCTGTGCTTTACGCATGACCTGATTCCGTTATTTATTATTCTATTGGAACATCCCCGTCGTGCGTTTACGCACGTGACTCGGTTCTATTTCTTTAATATTTCATTGGAATAACACATGCATGCGTTCTATCGCATGCATGGTGATTTCTTCTGTTATTTCATTCTTTATTATTCTGTTGGAATAACCTGTCTATGTGGATTATCACATGCATGGTGAATGATCATTTGTATTCAATTCTTATTAAATTGTGGATATGATCTGTCTAAGTGGATTACCGCATGGCGGCGAAAATCCATTTACAGTTTTATATATTCTATTATACTCAGTTGGTTAAAGTTTTGGCTTCTATACTCCATGAAATTAGTGGAATATCCTTGATATTTGCGCTTCATCTAGTATCTTTTTATAGAAATATTCTTCTGAGTATTCTTGAATTTTACTCTACAAAGAAGTATCATGTTGACAATTTGGACGTTATTGGTTCCTGGATAAATTAATTCTTGAACTTGTTTTATTGAATTATTATGTCATTGTCATCATCCTCATGTTTATATTATGTTGAAAGTCATCTCGTATTCAGAAAGTGCATAGATGGACTAGGTATGATTATGACCCAGGATTATTTCGGTATAATCATGATCGTAATGTTACAAATAATATGGAAAAAAATCCCCATTGGCCCGTAGTGCATTGATGGACAGTTTTTGGTATGATTATGGCTATGGATTCTCTTCGGCCAAGGGTGCAAAGATGAATTATTTTATGGAATGATCAGGACCGTTTATGAAAATACGATTATCTTTGACATGTGGTGCATGGATAATTCGTGGTCGTGATACTAAAGAATATCCTTCGACTGTAGAGTGGTGGATGATTTGATTATGTGGATTATTTATTAAGCTGAGTCTCAGCAATAAAAGTGATGAAAAACCTTTTTAAATCCTATAAGATAGTAGATTTTATTCTCTACTTGACTCTTTTAATGGATTGCTTGTTCCGCTGCAGTTAAACTTTATGTTTGTTATATTGTATCAGTTTAACACTATTGAAGGCTAAGGATAATTTATTCTGCATTATCTTAGTCATAATATTTTTTACTGGGCTAGTTGAGCTCACCCTTTCTTTCATTGTTCTCTTAATGAAATGAGAACGTAGCTGGGGCTAGTCGGGGAACAGAGTGATGGTCCTAGATGGTGCATTAGTAGTCCTCACTATTCTGTGAAATAGTGTAATAATAAATGTAATGAGGACTCCATTGAGTGTGGATATTGTCTAGATTACAATATTTATATTAAAACTCAAAGCATATGTTTTGTCGTATTTTACACGACTGTTGTATAATTAGTTTGTATTTGTATTCTGTACCATGTATTTGGCGACTCAGAATAGGTGATGTATACTTATTTTGGGGCCGTCACAGTTGTTATCAAAGCTTAGGGATATGATCCCTGACTGAGATGTGAGATAAGAACTGGAGGGGAGAGACAGGGAATTCCCTAAGTTTTTTTGGTATTTAATTGGTCGGTTAGAGTATATTGATAATATGTGATATGTCAATTAACCCTTATTTTGTGACAGTGTTTGAAAATGGCATCTAAAAATGTTGAGATCAGCAATGAAGCACATGAGACCGTTGAGACACCTTTAATCACTAACCAGGTTAATGTGATGTCAAACGAAGAAGATATTAGAGATATCTACGTGGTAAGTGAAGAACTAATAGTTGCACCCGAGCTAGTTGCAGAGGTAGCAGCTGAGAATGAGGAAGAAGAGGAACCTGAGAATAATTTATTAGAAGAATTTTATGATCAAAATTTAGAATTACAAAATCGTATTCATGAGTTAGAAGGGCAGTGTAAGACCCCAACTTATTATAAATAAAATTGAATTTTTCCTCTATTCATTATTCTAAATTAATAAAGTATTAATGTGATATAATGCTTTGGTTATGGGTGAAATGTGCAAATTTTGCAAAATAAGCAAGTGGTTATAAAATATTCTTTCTGTTGGGGAATATTTGTTTGGTCGTGGAATATTCTTTTTGTATGGGAATCTCAGACGATGGCGCGACCATTGTAGGGCCCCATAACGAAAAAAAACGGTTGGATGAAGAAAACGACAAAGTATGAGTTTTTATGAATAATGGCGTGTATTACACGATTAATACTATTGGGTTATCGGTGGTTAAAAAATACTGAGCATACGCAGATTATACAAGATTGTTGAATTATTGATTCGCACGTAAGAAGGCCTTTACTCAATAATTGTTATAGTATTTACCGCTTAATATTTTATTTTATTGATTCAATAATTGCTGCGTTGATAGTTTATATTATTGTTGTTTCAATAATTGTCGCTGCACAGTATTTTCCATTATCAGATCAATAATTCATATTATTTGAATAACATTATTAGATAACTTTATTGGAAATGTCTAGAAAGTTCTCTCTAAGGAGAGGTTTGGTCACCTAATCATGGCGCCAAGAAGGAGAAATCCTTATTGAAAGCCCCTCTTCCGGAACCCGCACTGGTTGTCATAATTGTGATTCGTAATATTATTTGTGAATAATTAATTATTGATTTATATGATAAGAAAATATTTATTTGATGTGGATATAAATGAGGGATTTATTTATGTGGTTATTAATGAAGAAATTAATGCTGAGGTGATTTATCAGTATTTTGTTGGAATGGAGGTATTAAAAATCATCCGTTTGTTAATTTCGGATATTTTATGTTGGGAATTTGGAAAAACTTCCTTCTGTAAAGTTGTAGAGAATTCGATTTTAGGCAAAATGGACATAAAATTCATATTTTTCTGATAAACGGGCTATTTTTTATGAATTACTGAAGTTTTAGAAATTAAAATGTTTTTATTAAAACATGGGGGGGGCCACATTTATTTTTTTTTTGTGGAAAATCTAGAATGGTTGGCTGCAAATTCAAAGTTGTATGTTGAAAATCAGATTCAAAGTGGTGTGCTTGATTTGTTATAAATAATATTAAATTATTATTTTAGTCTCTTTCATGCGTTAAAGATTTTTCTATAAATAGGCGCCTTTAAGTTAGAATTGAAAATCACACCGTAAACAAGTTTTCTTTTCTCTAGATTATCGAGCGTATTCTTGTGAGTATTTTGATACTTTGAGTGTTGCTATACTGATGCAAGTTTTTCACAAGACTATAAGAAATGAGTTAGAAGTAGGGTTATTTTGAGGTAAGGGATGTTATTTTCTTCTCAAATGATATTATTTTCTTCAATATCATTATATCGAAATATCGATGAACTTTTTAATTAAATTTGAAATTTTTGTGTTTGGGTTCTATTCACGATACTGACCTTATTCACGATACGATAATTATTCACAAATATGATAATTATTCAATTTAATAATGAAAATTTTTCCTTTTGTCCAAGATGTATATTTTGGCTACCATTTTGATTGTATCCATGTTTTGATCGTTATTTTTGAATTCGCTTCAAAAATCGGTTATTATGAAGTATTATTGATCTTCGATAAACCGTTATACTAATCCCTAATATTTGTCCTTCTATCTCAATTGGATTCGCTTTTTCTTTAAAATATTTTTCATCATCCTCGGTCTAAATGATGATATTATGAATATCTTTGGCCTTTGTAGTGCAAAAGATGAATGATTAATTGATGAATATCTTTGTCCCTTAGTGCAAAGATGAATAGGTGTTGAGATGAAAAGACCAACCGATGATATAAAATGAATATCTTTGGCTGTAGTGCAAAAAGATTAATTTTGATTAAAGATGTATATTGATTGTTGTTACTGAGGATAAAATATTGATGATGGAATTTTAAATCTTAGAAGATAGTAGAATTCATTCTCACGTGACTCTTCTAATGGATTGTTTTTTCCACTGCGCATTTGTTGATCTAAAACTTGTTGTCTATTATATTTTATCGATTTTTCCTGTTGAAGACTAACGATAATTTGTTGTATATTATCTTAGTCATAATATTCTTTACTGGGCTAGTTGAGCTCACCCTTTTCCTTTTGTTCCATTTTTCTTCTCAGGAGGTGAGAACATAGCAGGATCGAGTCGGGGTATGGAGTGATGGTTCTAGAAAGATGTTTAAGCAGTCCTCACTATTTATGTAAAATAGTGTTTGAATAATTGTAATGAGGATTTATTTGGGTGTGGATATTGTCTAGAAGACAATATTGTATTTAAACTCACAGTTTGTGTTGTCGTATTTTACACGACATTTGTATTATTGAAGTTGTAGTTTGCTTTCTATACCATGTATTTTGGCGACTCAGAATAGGTGTTGTATACCTATTTTGGGGGTTTCAAAGTTGGTATCAAAGCTTAGGGATATGGTCTCTGGCGGAGATCGGGGAATAGAACTAAGAAGGGAGAGATGAGTAAATCATTCGCTAGTGTGTCCTATCTAAGCTTATTTGTTGGTCGGTCATAATATAGGAATATTATGTGATATGTTAATTTGTTTAATTAACCCTTGTTTTATGGCAGTATTTAAGAATGGCTGTTGAGAACGTTAACAATGGAGTATATGAGACTGTGGAACAACCTTTAGTCACAAACCAGGAGAATGTGCAACAGGAAGGCAATATTCCTCCTGTAAACAACACTACCGAGCAAACGATGAATGATGGAATGTTTAAGAGCTTTTTGCAGTTCATGCAAAATCAGACGAGGGAGACACGTGTACAAAATACGGGTGGAAATGATGGCAACGCGCGGTCTGTCACAGCAAAATAGTTCAAGGAGTTGGGACCACCAGATTTCTGGGGAAAGTCTGATCTGATTAAGGCGAAAACATGGGTCAAACAAATTACCAAGATATTCGATGTCTTGGGATGCACGGAGGAACAGAAGGTTCCATTCGCCACCTTTATATTCCTTGGTGAGGTGATTCTTTGGTGGGAATCGTGAAGCGCACTCTGACCACCGCACTTAAGATGTCTTGGGAAAGATTTCAGAAATTGTTCAATAACAAGTACTTTCCAAAAAGTATTCGTCATATGAAGGAGGTAGAGTTTATTAGACTCGAACAGGACAACATGACGGTGTCTCAGTACGAGGTAAAATTCGCAGAGTTATCCAGGTTTGCACCTCATTTGGTGGAGAATGAGGAACATATGACGCGGATGTTTCTGAGAGGTCTAAAACCCGAGATTCGTCAATACCTTATATCACATAAATTTTCTCTGTATTCAGATGTTGTCAACAGGGCTCAATTATTAGAGCGAGACAATGAGTACACTCAACCGAGGGATCACAACCCGGGTCATACCGGTGACAGCAGTCATCGAAGCGATGATAACCAGCAAGGAGGGAAGAATACGGATAAAAGCGGTAACCACTCGGGTGGTAATCATGGCCATGATAATAGAAGAGGTGAGTCTAGTGGACATTTCAAAAAGAGGAGATTCAACAATGAAGGGAAGGCATCATCGTAAAGAACACCAAAGATCAATCTGTTGTTGGAGGAGGAGAAACCACCCCCGGTCAGTACATTATTAATGCGGAAAGAAAGACATATCAGTCCAAACTACCCACAACAATCCAAGGTATGTTACAACTGTGGAAAGGAGGGTCATATAGCCCGAGAGTGTTCTGTAGCAAAACCAAGTTCAGGGAGGATGGTGACTCCAAAAGCTGTTACGGATAAGTCAAAATCAGCGGTTCCTGGAAGAGCGTTTGTTATGACTGGCCAAAACGCGAGGAACCCGAATGAGGTGATCACGGGTAAACTAATCTTGAATTCTTACGAAGTTTATAACTTACTAGATACCGGTTCTACCCATTCTTTTATCTCTCCTGCTTGTGCTCAACGTTTAAACTTGACTTCGGAGAAATTGGACTTTGATTTATCTGTTGAAACTCCGTTGGGTGAAACCTTCGTTACATCTACAGTTTATAAATCTTGTTTGATCCAAGTTGGCAATATCACATTACCTGTTAATCTTATCTCTTTAAAGATACTTACTTTTGATGTGATTTTAGGAATTGATTGGTTAACCACTCATCATGCCAAAATTGATTATTTTCGTAAAGTTGTTAGCTTTCATATTCCTAACCAACCTGTCATACGAATTCAAACAACTAAACCACTAAAATCAGTCACCGTCATATCTAGCCACAAAGCTATTCGTTTATTAAAAAATGGATGCCAAAAGCCGTGAAGATCATGAGCACCATTTGAAGCTGATACTTGAAAAGCTTCGTGAAAATAAGCTTTATGCCAAGCTGAAGAAATGCGAGTTCTGGCTTGAGGAAGTAGCATTCCTTGGGCACGTGGTGTCAAAACACGGAGTATCTATTGACCCGACGAAGATTGAAGCAATACAAAGTTGGGAGCAACCGAAGTCGGTGATCGAAGGACGCAGCTTTCTGGGCTTAGCTGGTTATTATCAGAGATTCGTGGAAGGATTTTCTCGAATCGCATCTAACTTAACTTTCGGTGACTCGGAAGATATAAAATTCAGTATGGAGCGAGGAATGCGAGAAGAGTTTCCAAGAGCTCAAGAGGAGACTCATTTCGGCACCTTTTCCGCAATACCATCCGTTTGGATGGATGGATTTGTTATATCTGATGATGCTTCAGTGCAAAGGGTTAGGATGTGTTCTCATGCAACATGGGAAAGTCATAGCTTATGCCTCACGACAACTCAAACAATATGAGAGGAATTATCCTACTCATGATATGGAGTCAAGCGTAAATGATTCGCGTTGAAAATTTGGAGAGACTACTTGTATGGAGAGAAAGTGGAGATTTATACGGACCATAAAAGCCTCAAATATTTCTTCACCCAAAAAGAACTCAACATGCAAGAATGACGTTGGCTTGAGTTGTTGAAAGATTACGATCACACTATTCAATATCATCCTCGAAAAGCGAACGTAGTAGCTGACGCATTAAGTAGAAGATCATATGCGAGTACGAGTGCAATATTGTCAACACAAAGGCCCATTTTGTATGACTTGCAAAGGATGGAGGTAGAATTAAAGACTCCAGGGACCCACATGATGATGGCGAATATACGAGTAGAACCGACTTTAATTGATAAAGTTAAAGCTGCTCAAGCTACGGACCTGGGGCTGATGCGTATAAAGAAGAAAGTAAAAGAAGGTGTTATTCCAAAAGCAAAAATCGATGAAGAAGGAATACTTCGATTCAACTCTAGACTTTGCGTTCCTAACGATTCTGACTTAAAGCATAGAATCATGATGGAGGCACACAACACACCGTTTGCAATCCATCCTGGGAGTACCAAAATGTATCATGATATTCGACACACATTTTGGTGGAACAATATGAAGAGAGAGATCGTAGAGTTTATCTCGAGATGTTTAACCTGTCAACGTGTAAAGGCGGAGCATCAAGTGCCAAAGGGTCCATTGCAACCACTTGAGATTCCGGAATGGTAGTGGGAACACATTACTATGGATTTCGTTACGGGTCTTCCCAAAGTTTCTCAAGGCATAGATGCGATTTAGGTTATTATTGATAGATTAACCAAGTCTGCTCATTTCTTGCCGATACGTGAGACTTATTCCCTTAAACGTCTTGCTCGTATGTACGTGAATGAGATTGTGAGATTTCATGGCATGCCAGTATCCATAGTTTCGGATCGTGACCCAAGATTCACTTCACGATTTTGGGTTAGCTTGCAGAAAGCTATGGGCACGGACTTATGATTCAGTTCAGCATACCATCCTCAAACGGACAGGCAATCAGAGAGGACTATTCAAACCCTTGAAGATCTATTTAGACTCTGTGTCCTAGATTTCAAAGGAAGTTGGGATATGTACTTGCCACTGGTGGAATTCTCCTACAACAATAGTTATCAAGCAAGTATAGGCATGGCTCCATTTGAGGCGTTGTATGGACGAAAGTGTCATTCTCCAGTATGCTGAGACGAGGTGGGAGAAGCAACATTGTTGGGGACCGGAATTGGTACGCATGACTATAGAAAGATCCAAATGATTCGACAACGATTCAAACCTCACAGGATCGACAAAAGAGTTATGCTGATCTTCGTCGAAAGGACGTGAAATTTAATATTGGGGATCATGTATTATTACGTATTGCTCCATGGAAGGGAGTTACAAGATTTGGAAAGAAAGAAAAGCTCAATCCAAGGTTTATTGGTCCATTTGAGATTCTTAACCGAATAAGAAATGTGGCCTATAGACTCGCATTACCTCCAAGCATGTCTCGTGTTCATAATGTTTTCCATATATCTATGCTTCGTAAATATGTGAAAGACCCGAACCACATTATTGCGTTAGAACCAAACGAGATAGCTGAACATTTAACGTACGAGGAGGTACCTGTTAAGATCTTGGATAGGAAAGAACATGTCCTACGCACCAAGATTATACCACAAGTTAAGGTTTTGTGGAGGAACCATGCTATTGAGGAAATGACCTGGGAGTTGGAATCAGAAATGAAAGCGAGGTACCCTCACCTGTTCGAAACACCAGGTACGTACGTCAATTTCGAGAACGAAATTTTATAAGGAGGGGATGGTTCAAGACCCCAACTTATTATAAATAAAATTGAATTTTTCCTCTATTCATTATTCTAAATTAATAAAGTATTAATGTGATATAATGCTTTGGTTATGGGTGAAATGTGCAAATTTTGCAAAATAAGCAAGTGGTTATAAAATATTCTTTCTGTTGGGGAATATTTGTTTGGTCGTGGAATATTCTTTTTGTCGGGAATCTCCGTACGATGGCACAACCATTTGTGGGCCCCATAACGAAAAACGGTTGGATGAAGGAAAACGACAAAGTATGAGTTTTTATGAATAATGACGTAATTGTTACCGTTAACACTATTGGGTTATCGGGTGGTTAAAATACAGTAGCGCACGGTATTGTACAGTATTGTTGAATTATTGATTCGTACGTAAGAAGGCACTACTCAATAATTGTTATAGTATTTACTGTTTAATATTTTATTTTATTGATTCAATAATTGCTGCGTTGATAGTTTATATTATTGTTGTTTCAATAATTGTCGCTGCACAGTATTTTCCATTATCAGATCAATAATTCATATTATTTGAATAACATTATTAGATAACTTTATTGAAAATGTCTAGAAAGTTCTCTCTAAGGAGAGGTTTGGTCACCTAATTGCGCTTGAGAAGAGAAATCCTTATTGGAAGCCCTCTTTCTCGAACCGCACTTTGGTTGTCATAATTGTGATTCTCGTAATATTATTTGTGAATAATTAATTATTGATTTATATGATAAGAAAATATTTATTTGATGTGGATATAAATGAGGGATTTATTTATGTGGTTATTAATGAAGAAATTAATGCTGAGGTGCTTTATCAGTATTTTGTTGGAATGGAGGTATTAAAAATCATCCGTTTGTTGATTTCGGATATTTTATGTTGGGAATTTGGAAAAACTTCCTTCTGCAAAGTTGTAGAGAATTCGATTTTAGGCAAAATGGACATAAAATTCATATTTTTCTGATAAACGGGCTATTTTCTATGAATTACTGAAGTTTTAGAAATTAAAATATTTTTATTAAAACATGGGGGGGCCACTTTTGTTTTTTTTTTTGTGGAAAATCTAGAATGGTTGGCTGCAAAATCAAAGTTGTATGTTGAAAATCAGATTCAAAGTGGTGTGTTTGATTTGTTATAAATAATATTAAATTATTATTTTAGTCTCCTTTGGCGTTCTAGCATTTTTCTATAAATAGACGCCTAGGTTAGAATTGAAAATCACACCAGAAACAAGTTTTCTTTCTCTCTAGATTATCGAGCGTATTCTTGTGAGTATTTTGATACTTTGAGTGTTGCTATACGGTGCAAGTTTCTGTCAGCACTATACCCGAAATTCAGTTAGAAGTAGGGTTATTTTGAGGTAAGGGATGTTATTTTCTTCTCAAATGATATTATTTTCTTCAATATCATTATATCGAAATATCGATGAACTTTTTAATTAAATTTGGAACTTTTTGTGTCGGGGTTACTATTCACGATGATAAGACTATTCACGATATCGATAATTATTCACAAATATGACACTATTCACCGAATAATGAAAATTTTCCTTTTTGTCCAAGATGTATATTCTGGCTACCATTTTTGATTGTATCCATGTTTTGATCGTTATTTTTGAATTCTGCTTCAAAATCGGTTATTATGAAGTATTATTGATCTTGGATAAACTGTTATACGAATCCCTAATATTTGTCCTTCTATCTCACTGGATTCGTTTTCTTTAAAATATTTTTCATCATCCTCAGTCCTAAATGATGATATTACTGAATATCTTTGGCCTGTAGTGCAAAGATGAATGATTAATTGATGAATATCTTTGGCCCGTAGTGCAAAGATGAACAAGACCAACTGGTGATACATATGAATATCTTTGGCCTGTGGTGTAAAGATGAATTTTTGATTAAAGATGTATATTGATTGTTGTTACAGGGATAAAATATTGATGATGGACTTTTAAATCTTATAAGATAGTAGAATTCATTCTCTACGTGACTCTTCTAATGGATTGTTGTTTTCGCTGCATTTGTTGATCTAAAACTTGTTGTCTATTATATTTTATCAGATTTTTCCCTGTTGAAGACTAACGATAATTTGTTGTATATTATCTTAGTCATAATATTCTTTACTGGGCTAGTTGAGCTCACCCTTTTCTTTTTTGTTCCATTTTTTATTCTCAGGAGGTGAGAACATAGCAGGATCGAGTCGGGGTATGGAGTGATGGTTCTAGAAAGATGTTTAAGCAGTCCTCACTATTTATGTAAAATAGTGTTTGAATAATTGTAATGAGGATTTATTTGGGTGTGGATATTTTCTAGAAGACAATATTGTATTTAAACTCACAGTTTGTGTTGTCGTATTTTACACGACATTTGTATTATTGAAGTTGTAGTTTGCTTTCTATACCATGTATTTTTGGCGACTCAGAATGGGTGTTGTATACCTATTTTGGGGGCATCACAAGTAGGCTGAAGAACGGCAGGCGGTCGTGGAGCAAATAGATGTAACAATTCAAAATTGTGTTACCCGATGTGCGATGCTTGAACAGAAGCACTCTTTAGCAGAGTATAAGATATTAGAGCTAAAATCTGAGAATGCTATGATCAAAGTACTGATGAAAGAAGAAACAACTGAACGAAGGAGAATAGATGATGCATGGATAAAATTCGCACGACGCGTAGAAATTGTAGAAAAAGGCAACCGATCCAATAAGGCCAAAATAGATGAAATGGATTTTGCTTTTTGGACAACAATTGGGAGAATCCAACATCGAATTCGGAATTACCCTGTGCAGAGCGGTCAACCCCAATTCGATATGGATAGGAGAATAATGATTCAAATCATGGATTAGGAATGTGACGAAGCACTTACGGGTGGAATGTACCCTATAGCAAAGTCAAATCCGATAGTTTAAGTGAGAGCGTTTGTCGAGAAACCCGAACGAAGTTATTACGGGAAAGTTAATTATAAACTCTTGCAAAGTTTATACCTTATTAGATATCAGTTCTACCCACACTTTTATTTCTCCTACTTGCGCTCAATGTTTAAATTTGACTCTAGAGAAACTAGACTTTGATTTATCTGTTGAAACTCCGTTAGGAGAAACCTTCGTTACCTCCACTATTTATAAATCTTGTTTGATTCACATCAACACTTTCATGTTACATGTCGATCTTGTCTCTTTGAAAATACTTACATTTAATGTGATTTTAAGAATCGATTGGTTAACTACTCGTCATGCTTTTTGTAAGGTTGTTAGCTTTCATACTACTAACCAACCTGTTATGCGAATTCAAATTAACCAGACCACTAAAGTCAATCATTATCATATCAAGCCATAAGTAAAGACCCCTGAGCCTTTATCTGGTGACTTCCTTGTGTGGAATGCACCGAAGCCAGACTTTCTATAGGCGACTTCGTGAATGACAATGGCAAGTTGATAAGTATCAATATGACGTACTATCCAAGTCTTGGATGAGGGTCACAGTTTTGAATGATATTTCTATCGTTAATAAATTTCTTAACGTATTCCTGAAGACTTCTTGGCCTACCCCAGAGCGTGAAATCGAATTTTGTATTGACCCCGGTACAAAACTCATTTCTTAAACCCTCAAATATTTCTTCAACTAAAATGAACGTAACATGCGCCAAAGACGTTGACTCGAGCTATTGAAGATTACGATCGTACATTCAATACCATCGTAGGAAAAGCAAACATGGTAGCTAACGCGTTGAGTAGAAAATCGTATACGGTTACAAGTGCGAATATACGAACCCACGTGAAGATAACGAATATACGAGTAGAATCGACTTTAATCGATAAAGTTAAAGTCGCTCAAGCAATACACCTGGAGCTGATGAATGTGAAGAAGAAGGTTCCAGAGAGCGTTATTTCAAAAGCAAGAATCGACGAAGAGAAGAAATCTCAACCCTCGATTTAATTGGCCCATTTGAAATCCTCGATCGAGTAGGAACTGTGGCCTATAGACTCATTTTACCGCCAAGTATGTTGCGTGTTCATAATGTTTTTTTTCGTATCGATATTACGTAAATATGTGGTAGACCCGAACCACATTATTGATTTAGAACCGGGGGAGATAGTAGAAGATTTAACGTATGAGGACATACATGTTAAAATCTTGGATAAGAAGGATCATATTCGATACTCAAAGGTTATACCTTAAGAGTTAGAATCAAACGAGGTATCCTCACCTGTTCGGCATACCAGGTACGTACGTAAATATCGAGGGCAAAATTTCATAAGGAGGGGAGATTGTAAAATCCCAAATTTTACGAATAAAGATTTAATTTTCTCGAAATAATTTTATTGAATATTATGGTGTGGATTTGATATAATGTTATAGTTGTGGGTAGTATTTATAAATTTTGTAAAGTATACAAGTTGTTATATAATATTCGATTGGTCGGAGAATATTCTTTTTGTCAGGGAATATCCGTACGACGGTACAATTATTGGTGGACCCCACAATGGAATTATTTTCAGATTGAGAAAACGATAAAAATATTTTTATAAAAATAACGGCGGAAGTTGTACCGTTAACTGTTGAAACACTCGGTGTTAAAAGTACAGTAATACGCGTGGTTGCATAGTAGCACACGGTATTGATTATTGATACTTACGTGAGAAGTCACTCAGCTTTGTTTTATTAATATTATTAATGTAATAAAACAAAAAAGCTTTTTATATAAAACAGAATACTTTTATAAAGTTATTTGTCTTATTAGACTATAAATAGAATATATTATATTATATTATGCATTATGTTTTGCATAGTAATATCTTTTTATATAAAATAGAATACTTTTATAAAGTTATTTGTTTTATTAGACAATAATTAGAATATATTATATTTTATTATGCATAGTGTTGCATAGTGCTGTGATAGTATTTTGCGTAGTAAAATCTTTTTTTATATAAAACTGAATACTTTTATAAAGTTATTCGTTTTATTAGATTATAAATAGAATATATTATATTTTATTTAAAAGATTTTGTTTTATTAGAATATTTTATTAAATCAATCTGGACCATCCGTTTAAAAGTAAATCAATCTGGATCGTTCATGAATTAGTTACTATGCAGTCCATTCTCCTATAAATAGAAGTTCATTCCTTAATTATTTCTTACGAATTCACTGATACTCTAGAGAGAGAAACTATAGAGAGGGTTCTTCTTCTATAATCTTGAGCATATTTTTTTAGAGTTTAAGAAAGCTTTGAACGTAGTGCAAGATTTCTTCGAGTATATCCTCGCCCTACTAGTCGGAATACTCTTCTTTCAAAGGTAAGGAATATTATTTGTTGTACCCGTAATGTACGCCCCTAAAAATAGGTATACATTACCCATCTTGAGTCGCCAAATACATGGTACAAAATTCAAATACAATCTTTAATATACAACAAGAGAGCTGTGAGTTTTAATACAAATATTGTCTTCTAGACAATATCCACTCTCTGAATAAGTCTTCATTACATTTATTGTCACACTATTTAACAGAATAGTGAGGACTACTAATACTATCATCTAGACCGTCACTCCATTCCCCGACTAGTCCCGGCTACGTTCTCATTTCCTGAAGAGAACATTGAAAGGAAGGGTGAGCTCAACTAACCCAGTAAGAAATATTATGACTAAGACAATGCACAATAAATTATCATAAGTCTTCAACAATGTTAAACTGATAAGATATAATAGACATCAAGTTTAACTGCAGCGGAATAAGCAATCCATTAAAAGAGTCAAGTAGAGAATATAATCTACTATCTTTTATGATTTAAAAAGTTTTTCATCACTTTTATTGCTGGGACTCAGCTTAATAAATAATCAACATCATCAATTCATCCCTGCACTACAGGCCAAGGATATTATTTAGTATCACGACCACGAATTAACCATGCACTACGGGCCAAAGATAATTGTGTTTTTATCAACGGTCCTGATCATGCCATAAAATAATTCATCTTTGCTCCCTTGGCCGAAGAGAATTCATAGCCATAATCATACCAAAAACTGTCCATCAATGCACTACGGGCCAATGAGGACTTTTTCCACATCATTTGTAACATTACGGTCATGATTATACCGAATAATCCTTCGTCATAATCATATCAAGTCCATCTATGCACACTACAGCCACGAGATGACTTTCAAAAAATATAAACATGAGGATGATGACAATGATATAAGAATTCAATAAAACAAGTTCAAGAATTAATTTATCCAGAACCAATAACGCCCAAATTGTCAACATGATACTTCTTTTTGTAGAGTAATTCAAGAATGCTCGGAAGAATATTTTCATAAAAGATCTTTGGATGAAAGCGCAAATATCAAGGATATTCCACTAATTTCATGGAGTATAGAAGTTAAAACTTTAACCAATTTGAGTATAATAAAGAATAGAATAACAAAAGAAATCACCATGCATGCGCAGATCAGATAAAGCAGTTATTCAACGAGAATAATAAGTAACGGAACCGAGTTAGAGCAAAAAATTGCACCGATAGGATGTTCCAATGAGAATAATAAAGAATGGAATAACAATAGAAATCATCATGCATGCGATACTCAGCATAGACATGTTATTCCAATGAGAATACTAAATAACGAAACCGGTCCGGCGTAAAAACGCATGCATGTGATATTCCAATGAGAATAATAAAAGCGGAACCAGTCCGGCAAAAACACCTGTGACAGGATATTCCAGCGAGAATAATAAAAAGCGGAACCAGTCCGCGTTAAATGCATGAGACATGGATATTAAGCGAATAATAAAGAATGGAACCAAGTCAAAGCGTAAAAAACATGATAGACAGGATATTCCAATGAATAATAAAGAATGGAATAACGGAAGAATTTCACCAAGTATAGGGTAGCTCAGCGTATCTGAGTTATTCCAATGAATAATAAAGAATGGAATAATGAAGTTCTCTTCATGAATACAAAAGAAATAATACCCCCACTGTAGTAAAAGAAACTTGATATCGAGAGTAAAGAAGTAGCCAGAATACTTTTTTTTCTTTCTCTCTATAGTTTCTCTCTCAGAGTTTAAGTGAAGTCAAAATGATTTACTTTTAATCGGACGGTCCATATTTAAAGCAAAATCTTTTAAATAAAATATAATATATTCTATTTATAATATAATAAAATGAATAACTTTATAAAAGTATTCATTTTATATAAAAGATTTTACTATCGCATACACTATGCAACACTATGCATAATAAAATATAATATATTCTAATTATTGTCTAATAAAACAAATAACTTTATAAAAGTATTACATTTTTATATAAAAAGCTTTTCATTTTATTACATTAAAATACTAATATAACAAATTTTTATATATATATATATATATATAACAATCAACAATAATTGAATCAAATAATGTGAGATACTATGCAAAGAATTCATCAGTGAAGAATTGAACAAAAGCGAGTAACTTCTCACGTAAACATCAATAATCAATACAGGTGTGATACTATGCAACCCGCCAGCGTATTACTATACTTTTACTATGAAGTAGTTCAACAGTTTTAACGGTAAAACTTTCGCCGTTATTTTCATAAAAATATTTTTATCATTTTCTCAATCAGACAATAATTCCGCTGTGGGGTCCAACTAATGATTGTGCCGTCATACGAATATTCCCTGTTAAAACGAAGATTCCCCGACCAATCGAATATTATAGAACAACTTGCATACTTTGCAAAATTTATAAATACTACCCACAACTATAACATTATCTCAAATTCACACCATAATATTCAAAAAAAAAATATTTTGAGAAAATTAAATCTTTATTCGTAAAATTTGGGATTTTACAATCTCCCCTCCTTATGAAATGTCGCCCTCGAAATTTACGTACGTACCTGGTATGCCGAACAGATGAGGACACTTCGTCATATTCTAACTCTTGAGGTATAACCTTTGAGTGTTGAATACATTCCAGGATTTTAACAGGTACATCTTCATACGTTAAATTATCTGTTATCTCGTCCGGTTCTAAATCAATAATGTGGTTCGGGTCGTCCACATATTTATGTAACATCGATACGTTATGAACACGCGACATACTTGGCGATAAAACGAGTCTATAAGCCACAGTTCCGACTCGACCGAGGATTTCAAATGAGCCAATTAAATCGAGGGTTGAGATTTCCTCTCTTCGTCGATTCTTGCTTCTAGAATAACGCCCTCTTGAACCTTCTTCTTCACATTCATCAGCTCTGAGTTTGTAGCTTGATTGGCTTTAACTTTATCGATTAAAGTCAATTTTAATCGTATATTCGTTATCTTCACGTGGGTCCCTTGAGTCTTTAACTCTATCTTCATCATTTGTAAGTTATACGAAATGGGTCTTTGTGTTAACAACATCGCACTCGCATACGATCTTCTACTCAACGCGTCAGCTACCACGTTCGCACTTCCACGATGATATTGAATGGTACGATCGTAATCTTCAACAGCTCGAGCCAACGTCTTTGGCGCATTATATGTTCGTTTTGGTTGAAGAAATATTTGAGGGTTTAAGAAATGGGTTTTGTACTGGGGTCAATACAAAATTCGATTTCACGCTCTGGGGTAGACCAGAAAGTCTTCAAAAATGCGTCAAGAAATTTATTAACAATAGAAATATCATTCAAAACTGTGACTCTCATCCAAGACTTGGATAACACGTCACATTGATACCTATCAACTTGCCATCGTCATTCACAACGTCTCCTAGGGAAAGTCTGGCTTTGGTGCATTCCACACAAGGAAGTCAACAACGAAAGGATCGGGGCACTTTACTTATGGCTTGATATGACAATAATTGACTTTAGTGGTTTAGTTACTTTGAATTCGCATAACATGTTGGTTAGAAATATGAAAGCTAACAACCTTACGAAAAGCATGATGAGTAGTTAACCAATCGATTCCTAAAATCTCGTCAAAGGCAAGTATTTTCAAAGAGATAAGATCGACAGGTAACGTGAAAGTGTCGATTTGAATCAAACAAGATTTATAAATAATGGATGTAACGAAGGTTTCTCCCAACGGAGTTTCAATAGATAATCAAAGTCTAATTTCTCCGGAGTTCAGTACAAACATTGAACACAACAAGGTGAAATAAAAGAGTGAGTAGAACCAGTATCTAACACGGTATAGACTTCGCAAGAGTTGATGATTAACTTACCCGTGATAATTTTATTCGGGTTCCTCGTCACGAAAAAAAAATGCTCCCTCTTAAACTAACGGCTTTGGCTTGTCTGGGACATCCTTTGGCATCACTATCCCAGCTGGACTTAACTTCACCATACGACAAAATTGAGCTAGGTGACCTTTTCTTCCACAATTAAAACACGCTTTGGATAGCTGCGTACAGTTTAGACGGATGTGTCCCTCCTGTCCACATTTAAAACATACGACCGGTGGTCGTTCTTCTTCCTTTGAAACGGGTGCTGGTGCCGATGTCTTCACGTCATTATTGAACCTCCTCTTTTTGAAATATCCATTCTTATTGTTTTGGCCATGATTACCACAGAAGTGGTTACCATTTCTGGCACGTTGATTCCCTCCATGCTTATTGTCACCGCTTTGATGATTTGTTATCACCGGTATTATCATTTTTTTGCATTTGCTCTCTTTTGGTTGGGTTGACTCATTATCGCTCCAATAATCGAGCCCTATTAACAACATCTGAATACAAACACAGTTTATGAGAGATAAGATATTAACGTATCTCAGGTTTCAAACCTCTTAGAAACATTCACGTCATTCTCTCCTCATTATCAACCAAATGGGACGCAAATCGAGACAACTCGGCAAACTTGGCTTCGTACTATGACACGGTCATGTTGTTTTGCTCCAACTTGATAAATTCCACCTCCTTCATGTGACAAATGCTTTCGGAAAAGTACTTGTCATTGAAAAGCTCTTGGAACTTCTCCCAAGACATCTTGAGTCGTCCAGTCGGTGAGTGCTTTTTCTGATTCCCACCGATGTCGCCTCTTCACGCATAACATAAAGGTGGCAAAGGAACCTTTTGCTCCTCGAAGCATCCCTAGACATCAAATATCTTGGTGATCTGCTTTAACCACGTCTCGCCTTTAAGTGGTTACGGCTTTCCCAAAAACTCCGGTGGTCCCAGCTACTTGAATTGCTTAGCGGTGACCGACCGTGGGTTGCCATTATTTTTACCTGCATTATGAACAGGAGCCTCCTTCGCCTGATTATCCATGAATTCTAAAAAGCTCCTAAATGTACCGTCGTTCGTCAATTGATCAGTGTTGTTATTTACAGGAGAATTATCGCCATCCTGTTGCACATTGTCCTGATTATTGATCAGTGGAGACTCAACGGTCTCTTGTGCTCCATTGCTTATATCAACATTTTCGGATGCTATTTTTAAATACTGCCACAAAACAATGGTTAATTAACATAACACATATTATCACTATACTCTGACCGACCAATTAAATACCAAATAAGCTTAGGTAGGTCATACTAGCGAAGGAATTCCCCATCTCTCCCCTCCTAGTTCTTATCTCACATCTCAGCCAGGGATCATATCCCTAAGCTTTGATACCAACTGTGACGCCCCAAAAAATAAGTATACATCACCCATCTTGAGTCGCCAAATACATGGTACAAAATTCAAATACAATCTTTAATATACAACAAGAGAGTTGTGAGTTTTAATACAAATATTGTCTACTAGACAATATCCACTCTCAGAATAAATCTTTATTACATTTATTGTCACACTATTTAACAGAATAGTGAGGACTACTAATACTATCATCTAGACCGTCACTCCATTCCCCGACTAGTCCCGGCTACGTTCTCATTTCTTGAAGAGAATAGTGAAAGAAAGGGTGAGCTCAACTAGCCTAGTAAGAAATATTATGACTAAGATAATGCAGAATAAATTATCATTAGTCTTCAACAATGTTAAACTGATAAGATATAATAGACATCAAGTTTAACTGCAGCGGAACAAGCAATCCATTAAAAGAGTCAAGTAGAGAATAGAATCTATTATCTTTTATGATTTAAAAAGTTTTTCATCACTTTTATTGCTGTGACTGAGCTTAATAAATAATCCACATCATCAATTCATCCCTGCACTACAGGCCAAGGATATTATTTAGTATCACGACCATGAATTATCCATGCACTACGGGCCAAAGATAATTGTGTTTTTATCAACTAGTCTGACGATCATGCCATAAAACAATTCATCTTTGCTCCCTTGGGCGAAGAGAATCCATAGCCATAATCGGACCAAAAACTGTACATCAATGCACTACGGGCCAATGAGGACTTTTTCCACATCATTTGTAACATTACAGTTATGATTATACTGAATAATCCCTGGTCATAATCATACCAAGTCCATCTATGCACTATAGGCCACAGATGACTTTCAAAAAAATATAAACATGAGGATGATGACAATGATATAAGAATTCAATAAAACAAGTTCAAGAATTAATTTATCCAGGAACCAATAACGTCCAAATTGTCAACATGATACTTCTTTGTAGAGTAAAATTCAAGAATGCTCAGAAGAATATTTCCATGAAAAGATACTGGATGAAGTGCAAATATCAAGGATATTCCACTAATTTCATGGAGTATAGAAGTTAAAACTTTAACTTGTTGAGTATAATAAAGAATGGAATAACAAAAGAAATCACCATACATGCGGTACTTAGCATAGGCGAGTTATTCCAGAATAATAAATAAGCGGAACCGGTCGTGCAAAATTTGCACCGATAGGATGTTCCAATGAGAATAATAAAGAATGGAATAATAATAGAAATTACCATGCATGCGGTACTTGGCATAGACGAGTTATTCAGCGAGAATACTAAATAACGGAACCCGGTCCGGTAAAAGCGCATGACGAGGATATTCAATAAAATAATAAAAGGCGAAACCGGTCCGGCAGAAAAGCATGCGAGATAGGATATTCGATAGAATAATAAAGAGCGGAACCAGTCAGAGGTGTAAACGCTTGAGACGGATATTCTAATGAATAATAAAGAATGGAACCAGGTCCAGCGTAAAATGCATAGACAGGATATTCCAACAGAATAATAAAGAATGAAATAACGGAAGAATTTCACCAAGTATAGGGGTAGCCGCGATACTGAGTTATTCCAATGAATAATAAAGAATGGAATAACTGAAGTTCTCTTCATGAATACAAAAGAAATAATACCCTTACTAGTAAAAGAAACTTGATATCGAAGTAGTGAAGTAGCAGGATACTTTTCTTATTTCTCTCTATAGTTTCTCTCTCTAGAGTTTCAGTGAATTCGTAAGAAATAATGAAGGAATGAGCTTCTATTTATAGAAGAATGGACTACATAGTAACTAATTCATGAACGGTCCAGATTGATTTACTTTTAATCGGACGGTCCATATTTAAAGCAAAATCTTTTAAATAAAATATAATATATTTTATTTATAATCTAATAAAACGAATAACTTTATAAAAGTATTTTGTTTTATATAAAAAGATTTTACTATGCAAAATACTATCTTGAGACACTATGCAACACTATACGTGCACTATCTATGACACTATGCATAATAAAATATAATATATTCTAATTATTGTCAATAAAACAAATAACTTTATAAAAGTATTACATTTTTATATAAAAAGCTTTACATTTTATTACATTAATAATACTAATAAAATAAAATTTTTATATAATATATATATATAATAACAATCAATAATAATTGAATCAAATAACGTGAGATCTTATGCAAAGAACTACTATATATAATAATTGAACAAAACTGAGTAACTTCTCACGTAAACATCAATAATCAATACCTGGTAATGCTACTTATGTAACCACAGCGTATTACTATACTTTTACTAGAGTAGTTCAGCAGTTTTAACGGTAAAACTTTCGCCGTTATTTTTATAAAAATATTTTTTTGTCGTTTTCTCAATCAGATAATAATTCCGTTATGGGGTCCACCCATTAATTATTATAGTAAATGCGAATATTTCTGTTAAAACAAAAAATTCTCAGACCAATCGAATATTATATAACAACTTGCATACTTTGCAAAATTTATAAATACTACCCACAACTATAACATTATCTCAAATTCACACCATAATATTCAAAAAAAAATATTTCGAGAAAATTAAATCTTTATTCGTAAAATTTGGGATTTTACACGTAAGGGGTATTATTCTTTCATATTCATGAAGAGAATTATTTTCTTTCAATATTCGTAAGAGTTGTTATTCCATTCTTCATTATTATGTTAGAATAACCGGTTTATGCAATATCGCATCGTGGTGAAATTCTACATTATTCCATTTTATTATTATGTTGGAATAACTTTTTTTTTGCAATCTTTGCATACATGGTGAAATTCTTATATTATTCCATTCTTTATCATTATGTTAGAATATTTTGTATGTGCTTTTGCATGACACGGTTCTATTATTTATCATTACATTGGAACATCACATGCGTGCTTTTGGCATGACATTTGATTCCGATTATTTATTATTCTATTGGAACATCACGTATGCGTGCGTTTACGCATGACCGGTTCTATTTCTTTAATATTCATTGGAATAACTCGTCATGCGTATGCGTTCTATCGCATGCATGGTGATTTCTTCATTATTTCATTCTTTATTATTACATTTGGAATAACTTTTATACATGTGGATTATCACATGCATGGTGAATGATCATTTGTATTCAATTCTTATTAAATTGTGGATATGATGCATCTAAGTGGATTCCGCATGGCGGCGAAAATCCATTTACAGTTTTATATATTCTATTATACTCGGTTGGTTAAAGTTTTGGCTTTATACTCCATGAAATTAGTGGAATATCCTTGATATTTTTGGCTTCATCTAGTATCTTTTATGGAAATATTCTTCGAGTATTCTTGAATTTTACTCTACTACAAAAAGTATCATGTTGACAATTTGGACGTTATTGGTTCCTGGATAAATTAATTCTTGAACTTGTTTTATTGAATTATTATGTCATTGTCATCATCCTCATGTTTATATTATGTTGAAAGTCATCTGTGGCCTGTAGTGCATAGATGGACTAGGTATGATTATGACCAGGGATTATTCGGTATAATCATAACCGTAATGTTACAAATAATATGGAAAAAAATCCCCATTGGCCCGTAGTGCATTGATGGACAGTTTTTGGTATGATTATGGCTATGGATTCTCTTCGGCCAAGGGTGCAAAGATGAATTATTTTATGGAATGATCAGGACCGTTTATGAAAATACGATTATCTTTGACATGTGGTGCATGGATAATTCGTGGTCGTGATACTAAAGAATATCCTTGACCTGTAGTGCAGGGATGATTTGATTATGTGGATTATTTATTAAGCTGAGTCTCAGCAATAAAAGTGATGAAAAACCTTTTTAAATCCTATAAGATAGTAGATTTTATTCTCTACTTGACTCTTTTAATGGATTGCTTGTTCCGCTGCAGTTAAACTTTATGTTTGTTATATTGTATCAGTTTAACACTATTGAAGGCTAAGGATAATTTATTCTGCATTATCTTAGTCATAATATTTTTTACTGGGCTAGTTGAGCTCACCCTTTCTTTCATTGTTCTCTTAATGAAATGAGAACGTGGTGGGCTAGGGCTGGGGGAACGAGTGATGGTCCTAGATGGTGCATTAGTAGTCCTCACTATTTTGTGAAATAGTGTAATAATAAATGTAATGAGGACTCCATTGAGTGTGGATATTGTACAGATGACAATATTTGTGTTAAAAACTCACAAAGATATGTTTTGTCGTACTTTTACATTGTTGTATAATTAATTTGTATTTATATTCTGTACCATGTATTTGGCAACTCAGAATTTATGATTAACTTACCCGTGATTACCTCGTTTGGGTTCCTCGCATTTTGACCAGTCACGACAAATGCTCTTCCGAGAACCGATTGACTTTGACTTTTTCGAGATGACTTTTTGAGTCACCGCCCACTTGGACTTGGTTTTGCTATAGTACAATCTCGGCGATATGTCCTTCCTTTCCACAATTATAACATACCTTGAAGCTGTTGTGGGTAGTTTGGTGATATGTCCTTCTTTCCCGCATTTATAAGATCTGACCGGTGGTCGTTCTCCTCCCTAGAACCGATTCTTCTTCTTTGGTCTTTGGCGTCTTCGCATTGTCATTGTTGAATCTCCTTTTTAAAAATCTCCCCGCCGCTTCTTCTATTTTCATGGCCATGATTACCAAGGAGTAGGTTGCCAGCTCTTGTGTCAGTATTTTTCTTTCTCCGTTGGTTATCGTTGTTTTGATATTCGCTATCACCCAGTATGATCCTGGTTGTGGTCCCTCGGTTGAACGTACTCGTTATCTCGCTCTAATAATTGAGCCACATTGACAACATCCGAATAGAGAGAAAATTTATGAGAAATGAGATATTGGCGTATCTTAGGGTTTCAAACCTCTCGAAACATCCGCGTCATCGTTCCTCATTCTCCACCAAATGAGGTGTAAACACTGGATAACTCATGAACTTCGCCTCGTCTTTGGGACACCGTCATGTTGTTCTCGCTTCTAGTATAATAAATTCTACCTCCTTCATATAGCCGAATACTTTGGGGAAAGTAATTGTCATTGAAGCGATTCTGAAATGTTTCCCAAGACATGCTAAGTGCGGTGGATGGGTGCGCTTCACGATTCCCACCGATGTCGCCTCTCATTACGGAACATAAAGGTGGCGACGGAACCTTACATTTCTCCGTGCATCCCAAGACGTCGAATATCTTGGTAATTTGTTTAACCCACGTCTCGCTTTAATCGGATCCCGCTTTCCCCAGAATTCTGGTTGTCCCAACTCCTTGAACTGTTTGGATGTGACAAATCGTGAATTCTTATCATTTCTTCTGTATTTTGAACACGAGTCTCCTCAAATCGATTTTGCATGATTCGCAAAAGCTTCTAAACATTTAAATGCTGTTCATCGTCGATCCATTGTGTTGTTTACGGGAGGAACATTCTACTGGCACATTGTTACGTTCTCTCCTCATTGGTGAGTCTGGCGTCTCCACGGTCTCATTTACTCTAATTGTTAATATTCTTAGTTACCATTCTCAAATACTGCCATAAAATAAAGGTTAATTAAACAAATTAACATATCACATAATATCCCTATTTTATGACCGACCAACAAATAAGCTTAGGTAGGACACTTTAGCGAAGGATTTACTCATCTCTCCTCCTAGTTTTATTCCCGATCTCATGAGAGATCATATCCTAAGCTCGATACTAACCGTGGCGCCCCAAAATAGGTATACATCACCCATTACGAGTTGTCAAATACATGGTACGAAATAACTACAACTTTATTAATACACTTGTAAATGTGCAAAATAATGACAACACTTAAAGCTGTGAGTTTAAATACAAATATTGTCATCTAGACAATATTCACACCCAAATAAGTCCTCATTACAATTATTGGTACATTATTTTATAAAAATGGTGAGGACTATTAAGACAACTTTCTAGAACCATCATTCCACACCCCATCGTAGAACTCGCTACATTCTCGCCTCTTGAGAAGAAAATGGAACAAAAGGAAAAGGGTGAGCTCAACTAGCCTAGTAAAGAATATTATGACTAAGATAATATAGAACAAATTATCGTTAGTCTTCAACAGGGCAAAAACTGAGAGAATATAATAGACAACAAGTTTCAGATCAATATTTGCAGCGGAAATAATAATTCATAGAAGAGTTATATATAGAATGAAATCTACTATTATCTATGAATTTAAAAGTCCATCATCAATATTTTATCCCTGTAACATCAATCAATATACATCATAAATCAAATATTCATCTTTGCACTACAGGCCAAAGATATTCATCATTTGGTCATGTTCATCTCAACACCTGTTCATATTTGCACTATAGGCCAAAGATATTCATCATAAAATCTTTAATCTTTGCACTTTCTGGGCCAAAGATATTGAGTTATTTTATTATTTAAGGCGAGGATGATGAAAAATATTTTTAAAGAAAAGCGAATCCGGTGGAAACAAAAGAATAAATATTAAGGATTCGTATTTCGGTTTATCCATGTCCAAAAATACCTCACAAATAATCATAGTAGAGTAAAATTCAAGAATGATCAAAACATGGATACAATCAAAACTAGTATCCATAATAGATATTTTGGACGAAAAACAAAAATTTAATTTTTCTGTAAATAGTGTCGCATTCGTAAATAGTGTCGTATACATGAATAGTAACTTCGACACTAAAAGACAAGAATTTCACAAGAAAAATACTCCCAATATTCCGGCATAATGATATTGAAAAAAATAATATCATTTAAAAAAAATAATAATATCCCTTACCTCGAAAAAAATAGTACTTCTGGCTGGAATATAAGATATAACGCTGAAGGAACTTGTACCGTATAGTAACACTCTAAGTATCAAAATGCTCACAAGAATACGCTCGATAATATAGAGAGAGAAAACTTCAGGTTATGGTGTGATTTTTAATTCTAACCTAAGCAACCTATTTATGGAAAAATGCTTAGAACACCAAAAAAGAAATTTTAATAAAATATAAATAAACTTTTCTTAAATTCCTACGCCCACTTTTTTTTGTCTAGATATCAACCAAACATGTGCCAACATCACCAAAAACGTTTTTCATACTAAAATTATTTAAAACTCAAAATAAAAATAAAAATCAATTAATCTGGAACTTCAATAATTCACAATAAATAGCCCTTTTATTAGAAAAATTCAAATCTTATGTCCATTCCATAGGAAATTTAATTCTCTACAGCTTTGCAGAAGAAAGTTTTTTTAAATTCCAAATAGAAGTTGACCGAAATCCACAAACGGGCGATTTTACAGGCTATAATCAAATTTCAGTCAAGAAATGGGCCCACAAACATGTTTAACATGTTTTAAATATTTTTTGTAACAAAAATACTCTTCCTCCTTATTTATTCATATATCCAACACTCATTGTAAAAATATCACTATTATTATATTATTAAAATATAATAATATATTTAAATGAATTATTTTATCAGAAAAAGATAAAATATTAATTTTCAACAATTATCACATTAAAAATTTTCTCCATCTATATCCACATAAAATGAATATTTTTCTCATCATAAAATTAATAATTAATTATTCACAAATAATATTACTGAGAATCACAATATATGACAACCGCGGTTTCCAGGAAGAGGGGCTTTCAATAAGGATCTCTCTCTTCTTGGCGCTTGATTAGGTGACCAAACATCTCTTTAGGCGAGAACTTTCTAGACATTGCCAATAATGTTATCTAATAATATTATTGAAATATGAATTATTACTACGATAATGGAAAATCTTGTGTAGTGACAATTATTGAAACAACGGTAATATAAAATATCAACGTAGCAATTATTGAATCAATAAAATAAAATATTGAGCAGTAATTACCGTAACAATTATTGAGTAAGTGCCTTCTTACGTAAGAATCAATAATTGGTGCAATACGTATCTTCTACGTGTTTTAACCACCAAATATTTCAACGAAGATTATGCAGAATAATATTACGCAGTTATTTATAAACAACTTATACTTGTCGTTTTCTTCATCCAATCGCTTTTTCGTTATGGGTTATTATTACAATGGTCTTGGCGCGTGCATTACGAATATTCCCCGACGGTAAGAATATTCCACGACCAAACAAATATTCCCCCGACAACAATGAATATTATTTTTTATGGGTTTGATGTTCTTGTTTTGGGTGTTGGGTGGTTGGTGGTGTTATGTTTTTGTCATATTACCCCTCTTTACCCTCACACCTTGTTCGGCATCAACAAAGAATATGTAACTTACTTCACAAGAATGCTCTTTAAAGTGAACCGAGTACAATCACAAATTTGGTAGAAATCTCAGCACAATCTTCAAAATATGGCTTTTAATTCGTTGTTCAATTGGTTTCTGAACACTTTTTGAACCTCACAAAAAAAAGAAGAAGTTAAATCCCATTTCTCTCTCAATCATCAAACTTATATTACAGTTTAATTGAAAAAGAAAAACAAAAACCAATACCCCAATTCCCAAATCCTTAAATAGTTAAATCATATCACCTGCATCCCATCTATGCCTTGTGAAAATCAAAGCAATCAAATCAAAACCCTTGTTTCCCAATTGAAATTGATGGCGCACAACTGGGTTTACAGAGATTCAGTGCTATATTCTCACTAATTAATTGGCGCGGTTGCAGAGGAATTCCGTATCACTATAACCAAAGCGCAAAGGTTAGTCGGGTAACTTTCTTTCGTAGACAGTAGGTGAACCTCAGGCGTAATTTTTTTCTTGTTGTTTTGTCTTTATTCTGCTCTATTCTCACTAATATAATATTTTTTGTTTGATTGGGTATATAGCTTTGCTTATGATAATTGTTTGTTAATTGTCGTGGGTATGATTCACTTGGTCTGGTCGGCCCTAGGGATTTGTGTTGGTTGTTTGGGTGGGATTTTGGTGTGCAGCTGAAGTTTCGCAGTGTTTATGTTTGCGGTATTCTAGGGCAGCGATAAAGAGTTTGTTTCAACTCAATATTGTTTAGGAATAGCATGACAAGATTGGGGATACTAACAAAATGCGAATGCTAACAAAATCGTTGGTGTTGGGCTGGTGGTGTTATGTTTTCTGAGTTTGAATTTTTTTTTATGGGTTTGATGTTCTTGTTTTGGGTGTTGGGTGGTTGGTGGTGTTATGTTTTCATTGTCTTCCCCCTTCTTTACCCTAACACCTTGTTCAACATCTACATAGAATATGAAACTTACTTCACAAGGATGCTCTTAAAAGTGAACCATGTACAATCACAAATTTGATAGAAATCTCAACACAATCTTACCACATCTTTTGGCGTGCCTATTTTCTCTAAGGGGCCTTCTTGAACTAAATGTCTCCTACAGGTTCTATGGTCAAATGTCACGTGAATCAACCATAATTGTTGCCCTATACGGGGTGTGCATGTCTAAGAATGGACTATGCTAAAACAAATATATAGTTGCACGCATGATCATGAGATGTTTACAAGGTGTTTAATGACCTCTTATATCTTTTCATGCAAAATGTTACTCTTTTACTGATTTGTCAACGAAATCTACCTGACTTTACATGCCTAACATAATAGGGTTAAATCTACTCTTTTTCCACTGATCTGGACCTCAATTTACATTTGCATCATTGAACCAACTTTTTTCCAGTCAACTCACTGAATTATTAATTTTTTTTACAAAAAAATTGTACTTCCGTCTACGGGTGTTAAATTTTAACGAAAAATGTACGCGGTGCCATGTTGGATGCTTACATGGATAATTAGCATACTAAAAAAGACAATAAATTTATAAGAAAGTCTCAAAACCCATAATATAATCCATGCCTCAGTATAAATGCTATTATAATTTAGATATAACCCACCCACCACACCACTCACCACTAACTTAACTCAAAAACAATATTAAAAATAAAACAATTTTAAATTAATAAATAAATTAAATCAATCACACATTGATTTCTTCACTAAAACATCAAACACATATACACAAATATCTTCATGTACATGCATGGATATCCAAAGCAAGTCTAATCTATCATCTTTTTCATCAAAAATCCAAATCCAAAATTGATGTAGAACAAGGAGGGAAGAAGGAATAAAGAAGATAAAAGACCAAAAGTCACAAGCACAAGGCTTAAAATTCAATAATATCAATGATTCAATAATTTCTCATGATGGATTACAACTGTTTATATAGGAATAGGAAAAACATAATACTTGTAAAATATTAAGTAATCTAATTAAATAAGAAAATAAAATCCTAGTAATTACCTACTACCTTTAATAATTAATATTCTAGAGTATTATGCTAACATAATTAAATATATCTTAATATTATCTACTAAATAAACTAATTACATTAAAATCATCCATAAATAATAATATATAATAATAACCCGATAATTTTAAATTTCTTTTGCTTCCATACGCATCAAAAACAATCCTAAATTAGAAAGCCTAAACTCATCAAAATCAAAGCAATTAAAATCTAAATCATCTTCACCTAAAGCAATGAAATTCAAATTCAAATCTAAAAAAGAGAGAGAGAAGCCAATCGAAGAAGAGAGTGAAAAGCAATGCCAGTTGGAGAAGGAAGAGAAGAGAGAGAGCCATACTAGTTGATCTTGGTCGCGGCAAAGGAAGCTCGACGGGAGGGACTAGGATTACAAGAAACTACTCCCGGTGCTCTCGTTTGGCTCCATTTTTGCTGTTAATGGGCTGTGTTTTTAGAGAGAGAAAGTATTTGTGTGTGTGTGATCATGGAGAAGGTGTGGGGTGCCAACTACTCCCTGTGCTCTCGTTTTTTGGATTCAATTTTTGGGTTAAGTTTTTTGGATTGAAGTTTAATTGTCATCATATATGAATGAGTTCCTAGGTTTTTGATATTGTTTCAAGTGTTTTGAATTTATTTTAATTAATTGTGTTTGGTATTTTATATTTTTGTCCTTTATTTAAATAAAAGGTTAAAGTTTGATTTTAAAATCTATTTTTTGTTACACATGTGCACTGATTTGCAATTCCATCTCTCTCTCTCTCATGTGGAATCTAATGTGGCAAGTCTGTTTAAAGTCAACTTGACTTAACAGATTTGTGATGTTTTGTGAAAAATGGTAGTTCAATGAGTTGATTGCAAAAATATCAAGTTCAGTGAGCAAAATGTAAATTGGACCTCAGTTCATTGACCAAAAATGTATTGAACCCTAACATAATATAAGTGTGAGAACATTTTGCTTTAGCTTTTCCAAATATTAGATAGACAAATGTATTGTCTTCTATTTTTTCTATGATGTTGATGCAGAGCAGAAACTTTTACACAAATGTTTCGTTTATTTATGCATCAAATTTCTAAACAAAATGGAAAGTAATTTATATTTGTTCAACTGTGCATTTCTCAGGTATGCAATAATGAAAGAAAAGAATACAACTTCGGTGCTCAAGCTCATTTTGGTGAATTGTGGAGCTCAGGTATGTTATTGTTCTTTTAGTGATATATTTAATGGCTTCTCTTTCTCATTGTCTTGATCTTTCAGTTTGTAAGACTTACATATATGGGTGGATGAATAATGCACAAGCATGCCAAAAGACATATCTGACGTTGGTGCATAGGTTTTTTTGATAAGGGCATGACGTTAACTTTGTACTCACTAGGTAATGAACTGTTTGATGGGTAGACGTCTGACCAAAGTCATAACTGAAGATTACTATAAGGTCCATTCTCTTAGTTTAATACTGGGAAAGGTTAGATGAGTTCATGTGCTTGTAATAACGTGTCTCTCACTCAAATGGCGGTAAAACAACTTGGCAGGGTTGACGTTGTAGCTTACTCATGCATACTTACACAAGAATTTATTGTTCCTTTTATGTTGCTGTTGAGTTTAACTCGAACTTATTTTGACCAAATCATGTTCAAGAAGATTGTTACTGTGGTCAAAATCTAACATTTTAAGCTTAGTAATGACACCAATGTAATATCCACAAGTAAGTTTATTTCCATGACAGGCCTTTATCCAAGAGGACCAAGAATGAAAGACAAAAGGAAAAAGGTAAAAATTAGACACATCTCTCAAGTTTCTTGAACAATTTCGTTTCATATCAACATCATTTTATCATAGTTGATCATTTTAAGACCCAAAGATTTCAAAAAGATTATTTTTAATGTCATTCCTTTGTTTGATAATAGTAAACTTTGCATGGATCAATATCAACGTAAGATACAAGACTTTTAATTTTTTTGATATGCTATAGAAACAAGCACAGTAATGGAGCATGCTTGTATTTCGGGTTTTGGTGGGGAAGGATGGGTCCTCTGTGCTGTGGGTGCTTTGCTATTGTTTGGGCTTGTGCAAGAATGTAGTCCCCGGATTTTTAGTACCCAGACCATGTCGTTCATTTATATTGAGGCAGAGATTCTTTTGTTACTTCTTTGGGCTTTTGTGATTTTAACTTTTAGAGGGGTTTCTGTTTAATATTAACAAAGGGATATGAGGACTGTCCTTCATGAAGGACTTCCCACTTCAACTCTTTTGGAGGACACCTCCTCCCCACTTTTTGTTCTCTTTGTAGTTTTAATATAGTTTCTTCCATTATCTTAAAAAAAAATCCCAAAAATATATTAGGCTCCTCCCTGGGTTGAACCGTTGAAGCATAACCCTTACTGCTGGTTCAGGATCGCCTTGTTAAGGCTTAATTGAGTTGAATTTGCCAAAAAATTGGTAGTTCTCGTCTTGTTTTATATATCATTTAAATTGCGAGAAGCTGCTTGCTACTTCTAAAATACTGCCGAAGTTTCCTACAATTTCTGTGAACTACTTTTGTGCAAGCCATATCCAATCAATCTACGTATTGGAGGGGTGGACCTTTTTGGATGCTGTTTTTTGTATTTTTATCTTTGTTTTAATGATTATATATATATGTGTGTTAATATTTTAATTATTCATACATGTTTATAGATAATCTAAATACTTGTATTTATATATACCTATATATTTTGTACACTTTTATAAATTTATTTATTAAAAATTTAATTATATACTATATTATATTGATAAGTATATAAAATAAAGGAACAGGTTACCCGTTGGGTATGTAATACCTCACGGGTACTACCCAAACCCGATAGAATTGAGTACGGGCGCAGGTAGTACGAAACCTGCCCCGCCCCGTTGCCATCCCTTAAAAATTGGCAGTAGCTGCTCTTGAAATTCAGCTAATAATATTTGTTTAGTGGCTTTTTAATTATAATAAAATATCACATTTTGCAGTCAAAAGAATATGGGAGTTGTGTTGCATCAAAGGTTCCAGAGGTTGAACGTGATATGTGTTTAAAAGAATTTCTTGCGTTGAGGAATTGCATGCAGAATGTGGTACTTCTTTCAATTTATAAAAAGATAATCTGATGGGAAATTTGTGCCTTTCCTATATTATCTTCTTTTTGAAGTTTTAATCAGTACTTGATCTGATAAGTTTTTTATTTGCTGCATAGCTTGAGGAAAGGTTTAAGTTCATCAACTTCAGTTGCCCATTGTAAGTCTTGGGCCTTTCAGAAAAAAGGTTTGATTTTCATTAATTCACAAAACTGTTGGCCTGTTGGGTTACTTATCCAAGTACTATGCTCTTTTATCTTATATTTGGGCTGTTACACTGATATTAATACTTTGTATACTCTTTTTCAGTGTTCTTCTAGGTTAAACTTTGATTGAGGTTTGTCTACTTGGTGTCCTGTATTTTCCACATTCTGGTGTTATAGTGAAAAGACTGGGAGCTAAGA